>JAQGCH010001177.1:0-16926 GCA_034699485.1 Nanhermannia elegantula | reverse complement strand
ATTGTACTGCAAATCGTAATGCACTGCCACTCTATTTTCATATATTGTGCTCTAAAGTCACTATAGTTATGGTTTTTTTCATTTCCTAAAATTCTATTGAGAGCTCATCTATTGGTTCAATCAATTTCTCGTTTTAAATATCAATATTTGGCGCATATTTTAAATATAATTTTGGTCATTAAGTTCACGTCTTGATTGTCTGATTCCGTTATTAATTATGTGAGTGTTGTCTATCTGTAAAAAATGACTTTTATTTTAAAGACATAGATTTGCACAAAAAACTAATTTAAAATCGACTTTAAAGGACATTTAGATTAGAGCCTAACTTGTATAGGATTACAGGACTTAAAGGGTATATAAGTGCAAAACAGGACATATGGCTACGGAACCAATGGTTTCAAATGAGCACATTTTAAGTGATCGGAACGTTTTAGAGAATTAAACTCTTAAGCGATATTCAGACCATCTCTTGTAGTAATCAAATTTTTATTTAAACTTAATTTTTAAAAATAAATGAATAATTGTTTCAATGAATTATTTAATTAAATAAGTGAAAACAGGTTAACGACGTTTAGCTTTCGATCTCTTCTGTTTAGTCATTGATTTCTTCTGTTTAGTCATTGATCTACTTTTATTGTTATTAGTTTTACGATTAGTTTTAGACTTGTTGTTAGTCTTTTGCTCTCGTTTATCTTTTTTCATTCTCGGGTCCACCACTTTATACCTTCCTTTCACTCCTTGCGGTCGTTTCTTTCCCTGATGTTTCTTCGCCACCACATAAGTCACATCTTTCTTGTTACTCTTCAATGCTCTCTTATATGCACTAAATATAAACAATTTTAATAAATTAATTATTAGATTACTAATTGTTCAAAATTACTTATGATATAAACTACCTTTTGATATGTTCTGCTTTTTCTTTATTGCTCATATCGGGTGCATTTGTTACTGTTTCCGCTCTTTTTCTTGCTTTTTCCAGTTTTCTGAGCGCTTTCTTCTTCTTCCTGGCCTTCGCTTCCGCCACTTTTCTTATTGGTCGCGCATTTATTTCTCTGAGTTGTTGTTTATAATCTTTGACCATATCTTCGGTTACTGGTAATGGTTTTCTAAAATGTTTTTCCTCGTCTTTCCTAAACCACGAGGGAAGGAACTGGTCGTCTTCGTTAGCGTAACGATTCCATGCATTGTCAAAAATATCTCTTTTTGTTTTCTGAGACTTAATCATAAGTGTTCCCAAAGCTAACTCTTCAGCATTGAGTTGAACTTTCTTTTTACATTTTTCGTTGACTTTTTCTTTTTTATGTTTTCTCTTTTTAGAATCATTTTCTTCGTCAGAACTCGAACTGTCGTTTTCTTCTTCAAACTTATTCTCATTTGTATTGATAGGTTTCGCAATATTAGTGGCATTCCTTTGATGCAACTTATTCTCAATCAACTCTAACTCAATGTCGTCGTCGTCTTCATCATTCATTTCGTTCTCAAATATTTTATTTTCAAAAAACATTTTCGTTTCATCTCTTTTTCTTTCTTCTTTGTCTTTCAAGTCAACAACTAATCCATCGCTTTCATCATCACTTAATTCCGGTTCCTTTAAGTTCTCCGACTCATTGTTTATACTTTCATTTCCGAATCCTTCGGTATCACTATTTGACTCCACATCAGCCCCGCTGTCATCCGAATCATACACTGCTATCTTATGGTCTTTATCATAAGTGATTCTATTACTTATGGTATAAGTTTCGTCTCCACTTTCATTATCATTTTCTTCGATATCAACATCACTCAAATCAATTTCTTCAACTTTACTGAGTTGTGCTTTATTTTTAATATTTTTGAGTTGGAATAATTCTAATTCTTCTTCTACGAGTTGATCATTTTTCAAAATCATTTTTAAGTTCATTCTTTCATTAAGTTTACGCTTTTCTTTAAGTATTTTTCTTTTCTTTCGTTTCATCTCTCTTTCCTCTTCATCAATTTTCTCATCAATTTCATCAGTTTCTGGTATTTCCTCATCCTTTTCTTCTGTTAACTCATCTTTTTGAGGTTTTTCTTCTTTATAGAGTTCATCCTTTAGTTTTCTTCTCCAACCGATTATAGTTCTGAAATGAACACAGATATAAATATAGAGATAATCGTTTCAATTCATGTAAACATTATGAGAAACTATAAAAAGGACACTTTCATAAACTGTTAAGTCTTACAGTAATTCTTTTCTACCAAGAACTTTAATATCTTTGCAGCACTCGATTATTTCACTTGTTGTGAGCGAATGGCTGGCGATTTCTTTTGTGTCGATTACAATCTAATAATAAAAATAAGAATTAAGGAAAAATAAAATTAAAATAACTTAAATTTTGTTACTTCATTGCAATTGCTTAATAATTCGATGTGATTAGAGTTGGAGATAAAGTCCGAAGCATTTAGTTTATGATACAAAGTGTAGTCTCCGTCTGCATATCCCTCAGCTTTTGTTTTTTTGTGTTTGGGCACAGGTTTCAATAAATTTGATTTCGTTTTCTTATCAGACTCTACTGTTTGGTCAATGTCTTCGAATACAAACGCTGGGTCAAAAAATTTAGGATCTATTTTGTCGGGTGCGGTAAAGTTCTGACAAACAACAAATATTTCCGCAGATTCATTACGCGATGCCTGAGGTTTAGTTGCGTGAACTTTTTGAAATAGTTTTTTAAAAGTCCACATCAGAGCGTTATAGTCTTTGGAACGGAACACTTTGGTGACAAACCACCCGCCCTTCAAAAGGAATTCTGTGGCCAAACGCAATGCACTCAAAGTGAGACGATTTTGATTGAAAGCGTCGTGAAGCCAACTCTTGCCTACATTGGGCGCGCCGTCGTGTAGGACAACATCTGCTTTCCATGTCTTGAGTTCACGATTCAACTCATCTCTACAATGCTTTGTTGTTATGTCGTCTTGAAGTGTAATAACATTATGAATTGGTTTAATTGGCACTAAATCTACGCCTACAACAACACTCGAGACCGGCATATATTTTTGTGCCACTTGAAGCCAACCACCCGGTGCTGAACAAAGATCTATCAATACTTTGGAACGCTGCAGAAATTCGAACTTTCTATTGAGTTGAATCAATTTGAAAGCAGCTCGAGATCGATAACCTTTAAATTGATATCAAGTTTAGTGATTCAATAAGTTCAAGAGATAGTGAAATACCTGTTTCTTTAGCCAAATGATAATAACGATCTTTCCTCTGTTTTCCGGTCTTTAATTTGCGGCCCATTTTAGGTTTGTGTTAATCCTTATAACTATGAAAGCAGACAATTCTCTTAAATATAGTTTATATTTTATTGTTAGAGTTAACACTTTAAAGTAGGGCTCAATGTTTGACTCATATAATTTGAGATTACATACAATAACATAAATTTATATTATGGCAAATAACTAATTGTAAATATAACGAATTTGAAACACTATAATAACACTATAATTCTTCTTTTGTATTTCTATTGAAGAGTTTAGTTTCAAAATCTTTTGCTTCATGCCATTCATATTCCCAAAAAATCCATTCATCAGTAGATTTGAGTTGAGAACTACTCAGTCCTAATGCCGGAAATGGTTTTGGACACCCATTCAATTCTTTTTTATAGTTGATATGTTTTCCGTGTAATACTTCACAAACATAGCATTCAAAACCTCTTATAAAATCGTTATCATTATCCTGAGAAACACTCCATTTTCTATTAACTAAAGTATTAAACAAATTATTGTTTGTTTTTTCTATTGATTCTGTTTTCCAAACAAAATATTTATTATAGTCATTATCATTACTGTCTAATTGTTTTATGATTTGAGCCAATTTTAATGGATCTCTTTCTAACTCATTTTCAACAACAATAGCACTTAAATTGTTTGGTAACCAATCGGTTACAGATTGAGAGCCCCTATAAATTGGCAAAACCCCCAAATGGAGAGATCGCCACAACTTTTCACTGATATAGTCAGCACAAATCGCATTTTCAAACGTTAACATAAATTTATATTGAGATATAAACTCATAAAACTCTTGTGAGTCAAAGTTCATCGAAGAATACAAATTAGATCCTTCGGGAAATTGTTTGTTATTCAAACATTTGCCATAAGAATCGATATCAATGTATTTCATGAGTTGAGTGATATATCGGTCTCTATCAGAGGGTACGATACAATTGGACTGAACATATATTACTGGCGCCAAACCTTTCCTTTCTTTCAATTTATTTTTGTGCTCAACACTAATCATATGATTAGTATTTGTCAAGAAATCCAATGATTTTAAGAATTGTGTCGTTAAAGGAAACGAAGAGTTTCTTTCAAAAGTGGCCGTTATGTCAAACAAATGGTTTAACACTTCTTTTTGGGCTAATTTATAATTATTAAGCGGTGACTCTTCATGAAGAAGAGCCCATTTGGAAAGTCTATTATTAAAGGGAAGAGATTTGAGTTCAATGTCTAAATCAGAGCCATAAATAATAAGCGCATCAATCGATTGGTGGTTCACATCATTCACATCATTATCAAAATGAGATTCACTTCTGATTCTTGTAATGCATGAAAACTCTTCAAAACCACAATTAATTAGAGTTTGGTTTTGATTAAAATGTGGAAAAAGTCTTGGAGTAAACCATTCTATTAATGGATAGCATGTAATCGATGCCAAACATAACTCAATTACAATACAATAAAAAGACCACATTTTCAATGATAATGATTTGCCATTCATTTGAGTCATATTTGAGTCATTCATCATCTGAACCATTATTTAATACATTTATAATTAGTTTAATATAATATAAGTTTACATACCTTTTGACGACAATTATTGTTATTTTAATTAAACAATTATTATATAAAATAATGAGAAAATAAAAAGAAATCACAAATATATAGATATAATATGAAAGCCTTTTAAAACACGTGTTTTGCAGACTTGTATTCGGACGTAATTTATTTGATTTGTTGTGTTTGTGATGTCATGTGATCCATATTTACCACCGATAGCACCGAAACACTCAATTCTTGATAAAAACAATTAAAACACATTTTATAATAATTTACATATTATTAAAATCGAATGGTCTTTATTAAAAACAAAATTGTCTGTGATTTGAGAGCAAATGTTTATTTATAAATAACATAATATAAATAGAAATAGATTAACAAAATAAGTGATAATAAGCGTTGAGTTCAATATTGTGTACAATAATAAGAATCAAAGAATAACACTAATAACTAATAAAATGTTGTCAATGAGTGAGATCTCATCCAAAGCCGGTGTAAACGAAGAGACGTTCCGTTTATTCATATCTCTATTGATTTCGTATCCGATTTGTATAATATATAACAGATATTTGTTAACAAAATCAGAAACTATTAAACACACGTATTATCTATCTTCTGGTCTATTATTAGTTTATTTCAATTTTGGTTCCGATATAATCCACTCATTTGTGAATTGTTTGTTCTGTTACTTAACTCTAAAACTGTTTGGCACTAAATTAGCGCTTATTTTGAACTTTTTGATGACAAATATTTACTTATTATACGGTTGTTATGAAACACAAATCGGTTCAAACTATTCGATTACATGGACTTTAACTCAATGTGTACTCACTTTAAGACTGATTGCCGTCTCTTTTGATGTTTACGACGGCGCTCGTAATCAAACAGTAATATTAAACTCAAAATAAACTCTAATTATTTATTATTTAATTAATAATTGATTTTTGTTTTATTTAATTAAAAGATATTAAAGAAGAGAAGGGATGAGAAGACGGAGAAGACAAAAAACCTAATGCTCACGAATGAAGACACAGCGGTCGAATCGGTTCCCTCATTGTTGGCGTTTCTGTCCCACTGCTATTTCCCGGCGACTATATTAGTGGGTCCACTCATTTCTTATCGCAATTACAAGAAATACATCGAATCCGATGTCAACCATTGGAATAAGTGTTGGAAACTAGCATTCGGACGATTACTAATGGGATTATTTTATTTGATTGTCTATCGAATTGGATCTATCTATTGGCCGATCGATTATTTAATAAGTCAACAATTTTCTGACTCAGGCTTTTGGCCTAAAGTGACCGCAATTGCAATTGTGACCAAAGTTTGTATGTCTAAGTATTTGATGTCTTGGCTCATCTCTGAAGGCGCTTGTATTGCGTCGGGTGTGTCCTGGGATGGAAACTCTTATTATTCATGCGCTAACATTCATGTCTATAAATTTGAAACAACGCCAACATTTGGCGATATTATTAAGTCATTCAATCTGACGACTAATAGCTTTGCGGCCAAATATCTATTCAAGAGATTTAAATTCTTGGGTAACAGAACTCTGAGTCAAGCGCTAACACTTATATATCTTGCTGTATGGCATGGATTGGAAACCGGATATTTCGCTACTTTTATGCTCGAATTCTTAGTCATGAAAATGGAAGTCGAAGTGATTAATAAAGTGAATGCATTGCGTCTTAAATACAATTTTCTCAATCAAGTAATGAATACATTGATAGCAAAGTGGATCATATATTTATTTTTTAGAGTTTATACAATTTATTTACTCGGATATTGTTTCGCTCCGTTTATGTTACTTCAGATGGGTCTTTGGCTTCCAGTCTACAGACAGGTCTACTTTTATGGACATGTTATCACTATTTCATGGGCTTTTATAAGTTTTCTTATTTGAATCAAACCTGAAACGCACCCATTTATTCGTAAAAGAATTGCTTAGCATTAAATTGTAGTGTTTAAGGGTTTTAGTTATATAAGAGTCTTAAACAATTTGGGTCTAAAATACAAACTTCTTTTTCAATCATTCTTACGTCGATTTTAACATAACATAATCCTTATAAACAGAGTTCGCCAGAGGGGGTGTAGGGGTGTACAGCCCCTGTAAAGTTGGAAAATTAGATCCTTCTTAAGATTTTTCCTAAATTTTTTCCTTAAAATTTGTCGTTTTTGAACTTTTTATAGATTTATTTTTCTGAAAGACAAGATATATCTTTTTAACACAAAATATTATATTTAATAAAATAAATATACATTTAATTGAGAAGTTTTGGCGCTAAAAATTATTTTTAAAAAAATTACCTTATAAACCGTTGTTTTTACCCCCCCCCCCCCCCCCATCCCCTCCCCCTAGAATTTGAAAATTTTTCTGACTTACATCCACTGACGTGTAGGGGCGAACCTGCTTATAAATATGAATACATTCGCATATTTTAATATTCAAGATAATGTTGATAACAAAAACTCTTCCTTTCTATTAATAATTGTCGAAATGTTCGAAAGATAGAAAAGTTTTATCAGTCTTTAAATAAATCCAAATTAATATCGAGTTCTAGTAATAATTGAAGAACACTTATGAAAATAATTTTCTATTCACTGTTAACTCTCTATTAGTTACGGTTTATTATTACTTATAAAAAGAATTGTGTCCAATACATGAGAACAAAATTAGTTTTGATTTTATTACAATAATAGATTTGGTGTAATTATAACAAAAATTTAATCTTTACAACAATTAAAACTATGAAATAATTATCAAATTAATAACAGTAATCAATGATATATATAAACACTATTATGGCATTCAATAAAATAGTATTGCATTTAAGAGACTTTTTACAAATTAAATCTAATTCTAGTGGAAAGTATGGAAAGCAATGCATTTAAATAAATTGGTTTTTCTCAGGCATGCATTCACTAGTTTAAAGTCTTTCTTTCGAAACTCCCATTTCTATTTCACTTGTGTTCGATGAAGAGATGTGAGAATTGCCTGTTTCAGGGCATTTACTGTTTGCAATTAAGTTTTTATCAGTATTCTTATGAACAATTCGAGAATTTAATAACGAGCACAGCGGCATTTCTAATGTCCACGAAATTATGAATGACAACAGATATGTGAATATAATATTTCCAATTATAATGTAAGCCTTTAAACAAAACAAAACAAATAGTTTATTAGAATTAAGTATTAAATGGATCTAATGTTAAATCTAATTAAAATGCAAAACACTCTAATATTCGATAAAAGGTATGTTAAGTTAAAATAAGAAAACAAACCATGAGAATAGAGCTCGAGTAAAGGTGTGACTGTTGTGTGGACAACAAAATTGATTGAACGATTGGGTGCATTAGGTATGCCATTAGTGTTAGTCTCCCAATAAATTTAAAGAATTTATGACTGAAGAATCTTTCTATAAAAGTTAATTTTTCTTCTTCTGAATTTGTAGTTAAAGTAAAAAGAATCCAACAGTTGGCTAAAGACCAAAATATTTTTTGAGTCGCGTCATAAATGGCTGAAACAAATGGCTTTAAGACAAATATAAAATATTAATTTTTTTTAACTGTTTTAAATTTTGATTACTAACATCAGGCAAGTCTCCAATGACCCAATCGTGACAGCCGTATATTAGGGCTAAAATAATTATAATACTGATGAGCCAACCCGTCGAAGACGTTACCTTTCATATAAAATTAAGTTTTGTTACTAATTATTCAACAGTTTTTTGGCGAATTGCGAGTAAATAACTACAGTATGCAACTGAGTCTGCAATTAACATGACTTAAGCGCCCGTCCGTCATGTCCTTCAATAATATAATAATTATTTTAGTTACGACACCAAATATAGGTTTAATTATGAGAATTAAGTATAAAATCTATTCCTAAATTGAGTTATTCTGAGTCCAATTTACAACACTTCTCAACTAAAGTGTACTAATTATTGACTCGCGCTATGGCCCAAAAGGGATTGTTCTTCGGAATCGTAGACAGCATGTACGACAGTGAGACATTGCCTAGCGTTCTGGCCAACCTAACCTAATTCAATTAATTGTAATTAACACTATTAACATGATAAATTGAGTTCAGTTAGGTTAGGTTGGCCAGAACGCTAGGCACATACATGCTGTCTCATTACCTCTGGTGTCTACGATTCCGAAGAACAACCCCAAAAGGTTTGTAGGTATTTAAAAATGTAGATTTTGCACAATTGAAATATAAGACTCACTGATTTGCCATAAGGGCCTTCAACTCCACTTTTGCTGATTCTTCTGAGAGCTCCCGCATAAAAACCAATTGAAAAAACTGACAAATGAGTCCATGGTTTGTAATAATAAATGTAAAAATATTCGTTTCTTTGTCTAAAAGAGAAATTTATTTATCTGTTAATTATCATTAATCTATTATTTCATTTAAAAATATTTAACTTTTTAAGCATTAGTAAAGTTGAAAGTATATCGATTCAAACTTACTCAGGGTCTGGTAAAGTCCAGAAAAAATTTGGAGGTAATTCATATATATAGACAATAATAGCGTTAATGAAGAATCCAATGATCACAAGTAATGGCAATAACAGCCAAAACAGTCTTTTTCTTTTTTCATTGACTTTATTAAATAATGCGATCAAAGGAATAAATACTATCGTTAATTGCATTTCGACACAAAATATCCAAGTATTCGACAAACACTAGAATGTGATCCATGAAGAATGTGTCAAAACATAATATACATAATATTTAAATGTGAGTTAATTTACCGTTTGATCTAAATTGAAAAAGTTCTGAATATAAAGCAGATTCCAAAGTCCATTGTCCTGACACTGTTGCGCTTGCTTTGAGATGAAATCATCAGTGAGAGGTCCTCTGGTCAACACAGCCGGAAGCAGTATACTTATGCATGCTATCAAAACTATTATTGGAGTCACCCTATTATTAAGCATTAAAGTTAAAGTTTGTGCTAAGTATTCAAAAGTTGATTAACTAATTAATTATACAGTAATATAATCGATTCTTATATGTCTTTATAATTATAATTTATAGCCTAACCTATTATTGGCCTAATTTTTATAAATATGCAAACCTTAAGTATTTTTTGGTGACGAAGAAAATAATTTGTTTAGAACTTTTTCCAACGTTATAATAAGCAAAAGAAAAGGCAGAAATTAATATTAAACATTCGAATTGAATTAAACTATTGGTGAAGATCTGCATCGGCCACTTCAGTGCTAATGTCTTTATAGTTTGCATTTCACCTGAAGTATGTCAACAAAATTTGTCAATTATTAAATCAATAAAAAAAATTTTAATTATTGTTTAATTATTGATATCTTATGGATGAATACATACGAAAGTATTGAAAATCAACGACTACTACAGTGTGGACTATTATTATCCAAATTAAAACAATTGTTCGAACGCCGTAAAGAGGTACTGGTTTATGATTCAAATTATAATTGGGAACAAAAATGTCTTTCCATGAAGTTATCAGTGAAAGAGACTTGAATATTGATGACTTGAGCAGATTATGTTCTGGCGATAAAAGTTCTATTAGTAGGGTTATTATCGTTGAAATAATTATTGCAATCGCTAATACAGAAAGTATGGTTCTATTGAATAAATCCAAATCAAATCATTATAGGCTCTAAACTTAATTCTCAAAGCTCTTACATAGTAATGATTTGATGCATATTCAATTCATAAAAGTCTTGAGCTGTTTCACATCTTAAAACCCGAGCCCTAAATTCGAGTCCTTTTGCGACTAAAAGTTAAAACATTTTAAAGATTAGTTTTTAAACTTAAAACAAGTTTTCAAAGAGATCCTATATTTTAAAAATTGGTATCAAATGTTTTAAATTATTTAAAGGGTGTATAATAATCACAATTGAACCGTCCATCCGATCATTTTTAGGTTTTAATCAAATAAGTTAACAGAATCTCTTAAACACTAATTAAACTAAAAGGACTAAAACTTGATTTTTTTAATTTTCAAAAGTATAATATTTTAAGAAATGTTTTAAATAATGCAAAAAATGAAGTGAAGTTAACTAAAGTTAAATTAAAGTTAAAATTAATTTAAAATGAACTAATATTAATTGAAACTATAGTTGATCTCATTTGAAGAAAGAATTGATTCGAAACATGTTTTGCACAAATAATGAAATATATAATATTATATACTTAATGAGGAAACTTTTTGTATGTCTTCTCGAGAACATGTTGACGGTACACAAAAATCCATTCGAAAAGTAATGAAATGGAAAAATAGGGCCAAATCAGCGAAATCATTATAAATCTAAAGTAAAATAAATAGAATTATTGCTATTTTTTGGACTTTGGTATAAAATTTTGAGACATAGCTTCGAAAGACTAAATTATAGCTAAACATAAAGAAGGTATGAGGTCGTAGTGATATTACGACCGAAACTCTCACTAAAATTTGTTTGAATTATTCTGCGACTAAAATGAATGAACAAAAGTTGTATTTGTAGTTGTAATTAATGTATTTAAATGACATGCATTGCATTATAAAATGATACATTGAGTTTGGCTCAAAATAAAACTTAAGCTTATTTTTTTATAAATCTTAAACTTTAATAGAAGAACAGAGTGAGTTATTTTTGCTTTCACTCAAAAACTTGTAAAGTTCCATAAGTTCCTTACGTTCCTTACACTTAAGTTTTATACAAAATATTTTTCAAATCTATAAAAAAATCATAATTGAAATCTGACAGCAATTCTGATATGTTTACCGTATCATCAGATTCTCGTAAGAGTCCCTTTATCTTTGAGTTCATTCCATAAAACGGAGGTTTCTTCGGAAGCCATGGTTTGAATTCTGCGACACAAAACTGTCCGCGAAAAAATTCTTTGAATGTTTCATTTCCTTCGTCATCAATTTCACTGTCATCATCATCAGCGACACGCACTTTAACACATTCTTCAAAATTACCAAACATTGTGACCACTCCTTCAAATATTCCTGAGGGAGGTTTTCCGGTCGCGTCCAACACTATTTTTGACAATTAATAAAATTATTTCATTTAACTAAAAGTTAATTTTTTAAAACTTAGAAATTATTGTCTAACAAAAGCATTAAAAGGCATTCTTATTGATCATCTATAGGTAAATAACATGTAAACCTATATATAGATATATTCTTGTAATTTAAAGTTTTCGTTAATGTAATTTTCGTTAAATTTTGACGTAAGAGTAAATTATGAATATTTTTATTGAAATGTTTCCTATATATGAAACATTATATAGTCCTGTATACAGTGAACTCGACTTGACATTTAGCAGTTTTCAAACAATAAACTTAAAAAATAATCAAATTATTTCAGTATTATTTGTACTAAAATTTTCTGTAACGCATTTTATTACTGTACAATACTTCTGTTTATAGGTTTCAATAAAAGTAGATTTTATTTGGTTTAAATTGTGTTTCAATGCAATTAAAACAACTCAACATTTTAATAAATCTTTGAAACATTTCGTTTTTCCTTTTGGGAAGTCTTAAAATCAGTAAACTTCAGAAGAATGCTGACAAATGTTAGGGGTATGACAGGTGACAGCTAGTGCTGTAGCCAGCGGTGAGATTGAGTAGACAGTAATGGTCCCAACAGAACATTTTGAGAAATTTATTTTATGTCTGATACTGCCCTATATAAAAATGTGTTTTTAAGATGACTTTGTATTTGGCTTCGATCTGAAATTTAAGCCGAGACAATCTTTGGCAAAGCGCACTACAAACTAAGCAGTTATCCTGCATTTGAATAAAATAAATTTAAATCATTTTATCTTCCTATTACTTTATTGAGGTATTTAAAAGTATGGAAAATACTATATTTCTGTAATTTGCCAATAGTGTTGGCAACGATATATCTGATGCACAATACATGGAAAATTAGGAAAATAAGCAAAAATGTAATATGATTCAATAATATGTTGAGCGCTTCCATTTCTGTGAGGCAATTCTGAATTGGAAATCATTTATAAAAACTCAGATTAATTACGTTTAAATAAAATTTAATTCATTAAATATCAATATAATTAAAACTAAAGAACTTGATTTTTAAATTAAAATTACACCACTTTTGTTATTCGTTTATTTACTCAAATGAATGAATGACCTAATTTTTAAAAAGTTTAGAACATATTTGTATTACACATATATACTATACACCGAGAATTGTTTTCATGTATTTTTCCAGCCCTACTGTCAAACTTTAAGAATACCTATAAATTTGATTATGTGAACACGAATACAGATACTGGTCTTAGAGTTTTGTTAATGAGGATAATGAGCCAAATATAAAATAGTTTAAGCAAACGTTTACAACAACAGCATTGAAATCAATTAAGTTTTAAAATAACAATCATTGAGATGAAGTTTTAAAAAGATTTATATTAATTGTGTTTTTGATTAAATTAATGACATTACATTATTACTGACACAAATTTGTTACCTTGAGTTTAATCGAAAGTTTAAGTTCATCATTGTGTGTAATATATAATGATGCACATTGGCTATCCTAGGTTCAAGGCTCAGCTCAAGACTCTTGAGCCTCAAGAGCCTTCCTTAGCTTGAGGCTTAGGACTGTGAGTCTAGGCTAAGGCCGGCTCAAACTCAGGCGCAAACCTTTGAACCTATTGAGCCTCTATACAAATAAATCATAATATTTATAATTTGGTATTCAGATTATTTAAGTTGTAATAATATTTATACAGGTATTTCGTGAAACTCTCTTTCCATTTCTTAAGTTTGCATTTGAGATCTTTTGTGTCAATAAATGTTTCGATTGAAGAGGTCTTCTCTAAATCAGGTGATATCATAACAAAAATAAGAATTCTGATAATTAAATAAGAGGTATAATGTATTTAAATTCATTTTACAATTATTTTGATTTTAAAAAGCCTTAATATTCCCAATATCTTAATATTTATATAACTTGCAATCAATATTTTATTAAAATAATATTTTCTATAATTAGATCAGAATATCTATTAATACTTGTAAGTTATATAATAGATATTTCATACTTTTCATTCAAATTTTTATCCATAAAATATTCTAAAAATTATTTCTCACAAAACTTAATTGCCAGCCTCAAGGCTTAGGCTCAATAGTTTTAAGACAGGCTTACGCTCGGTCCGTGAACTTAGGCTCAAGAGCTTAAGGCCTCAGACTCAGGCCAAGTGAAACTGAGCTTATGTGCATCATTAGTAATACATGTACTGTATCATTAAGAGTTTGCATCTCGAATACCTCAATCATTTGAGCCAAAGAATCGACCAAATTGCAAAAAAGGATAAACAGAATAGAGATTATACGGTATATACCTCTAGAGTCAATAAAAGTGAATTCAAAAGCTAACATATCAATACAAAAATGACAAATCTTCAAGTTTTATAAAATAAAAACCTTCAATATTTCAAGAGTTTAAAATGAAAACAACTTTAGTTTTCCGAATGGAAAAGAATAGTTAAACAATCGAAATAGTATTGCAAAACGCATCCCTTCATTGAACAATAAACTCATGATTGAATTAAACAAATAAATCAATTTAATGATACTTAAGTGCCGTCAAGTGCTTAACGGGAATTCCCTAAACATTTTCTTCTAAAAAACAAATTGAGAATAAGTTATAAAATTAATCTTTTATTTTCATAGAGAATTAAAGCAATTTTTTAAAATTCACTTCACAAATATTTAACAGTATATTAAATAAGTTAATAATACAGTTACTGTAAATACTATTTTAATTTAAGTTTGATTGAAGTCTCAAATTAATTGTTGAATTATTTGTCAATATAATAATAATTTGAAAGGAAGCTGTTATCGTATGTTTTGATGGTCTGATAACTGAAGGATTTCATTAAAATTGAGACTTAATCTTGTGAAAGTACTGATATTTAGTAATACTAGTACTGGTATAATAACAATTATTGCACTCTTATTACAATAACATCCTTTCATGAGATCAAATTTAATTTAAAACCATTATTTGTCAACTTTGAATTACATTTTAAGGCGAAAGAAAACTTCAAGTTAGAGTTTGGGTCACCAGTGCTAATATAGTTTTAATTTAATTCAAGTAAATAAAAATATTCAGTTATATTAAATACAATCGTTTAAATTATAGAGAATATGAAACTTCATTTTTAAAAAATTAATTTTTAAATGTTTTGCAAACAAATTACCGATAGATTCGAGTTAACAAACTCTGTGATGAAAGAAATTAAATTTTTAATTAAGATGATGTTTTTGTAAAAAATAGTCATAACATTTGAAATAAATTGTAAATAAGTTTACAAATAATAGGTTTACAAATCTTAACATTTATGCTTCAATTGTTAAAAATGGTATAAAAAAATTTTCAATTAGCATGAGTTCATTTTTGACATTTGAAACTTATAACATTTAATATCATTATTAAAATATGAATTCTCATTATTCTTGATTTAATTCTAATTATGATTCAATGACTAATTTTATTTTATTATAGCTAATAACTAGAGCTATGTTTAGCAGAGCTTGTCTTATAACAGGTCCTTAAATGAGTATAAATTGAAGCTATTATTAAAGTATATATTATAATCAAGTACTAACTCATAAGAAAATCAATAAATCAGTGGATTGTATGCCATTTGACAAAATTTCATTATAAGTCAAATTATAAAAGATATCGACGATTCTGCCTATCTTTACAGCAATCGTACAATATATTTCTGAATCAGTATTCTATTCAAAATAGTAAATAATCATATAATAAAATGAGATTATCTGAATATATTGACAATTTGTTAGACATTTGTTAGAAATGCCAATTATTGATGTTTCAGTCATTTGGAAAGACATGATCAGTGGCTCATTTGATTCAAAGTGAAATTTCTTGGAATTCCTCACTTTAACAAAGGAATTAAAAGCTTTTAATTATTCCTAAAGTTTTTAAATAAGCCTTAAATTACAATTATTTAAATAAATTATTGTAAGTAATAATGAAATTGAAAATACGAATTATCGTTTGGATCGTTTGCATTGGTTTTATCTGAAATAGTTTCAAAATTTATCTTAATATATGATAATAAATCAACAGTTAAAACAGCAATTATTCAAAAAATAGGTCAAATTTTGTTTATTAATGGCTTAAAATTATTGAAACGAAGACAAATATTATTGATTGGTTTCATATAATCTAAATTCAATGCAGTTATATTAATGAGAGTTTACTAAATATAAGAAAAATGAACTGCTATTATAGAAACAGCTCCAAGTTATAAAAGTTAGAAAGATATTTAATTTGCAAAACACGTTAAACGAAAGCTTGCGCACAAATTAGAGTATTTCTGCTCTCTTTTATTTTTGGCGTAACTTTGATTTTTTTGTCAAAGTTATACTTTGAAAACAAGACTGAATGCATTCAATTAATCAAATAATTTTGTCGAACAGTTCAATTGTTAACAGTTACTCTTATTTTTTATTATAACAATAATCCCATAATTAATATAAAAAATATATTTAATTAAAGATGTGATCTAATAAAAATATACAGTATTATAACACAGGTATATTATTGGTAAAAATTATATAAAACCACGAAAATATTTTTTAATTAAATATATTATTTTTCATGTAAAGTATTTTAATATTTGAAAAGTTTGTTTGTGGCGCAACTGTTTATTGGATTATACAGTTATTCTGATGATTGTTAGTCCTTATTTGAGAATTGTTTTATTGAGACCAACTTTTGCAAACAAACTATACATCAAGAAAGAAGAATCAATGCTTTTTTATTAGATAAGCTTTATAATCAATTTTTTGAAAATGCTAGCGTATTTGGCGTAAAAAGAGCGTATTTGGCTACACTACAACTCTTATAATTGCGACTCATATAATGCGACTGTAATAATCCCTGTTTTAATACCCTGAAAATATTGTTTTACACTAAAAAATGCATAATAGGCATGTTTTGTTTTTCCGTAAATAGTAAATTTCAGTAAACAGTATTTTTCAGTAAATTACAGAATACTGTACTTTACTGTACTGTACGGCAGTACACTACAGTAATTTTCAGTGTACTGTTGAAAAGCTCTAGTTACAATGGATATAAGCTCGGCCCTTCGGTCGCC
>JAQGCH010001176.1:0-16929 GCA_034699485.1 Nanhermannia elegantula | reverse complement strand
AAACAGGGTTATTATGATTCGTGTTTTAGTAAATAGTTTTGTTGCTATGGTTTTCATAATCAAAACATTCGTTTGTCTTAACTTTTGTTTATTGTTATTATTAATTATCGTTTAACTGTTTATTCAGTTTATTATTAATTAATTAAAAGTTATTATAATTATTATTGAAAACAATACTTTTAAAGGTATGAAAAATACATTTAATTTATGAAAAGCTGTGTAAGGCTCAGACATAACACACAAACAGATGTCTTATTATAACTACAATTAGTTTATATTCAAAACACTCAGAGTTTATGGCCTTTGACTTAAACTCGAAAACAACTCTTGAGCTGATCCCAGACATGTCTCATCATTATTTGTGAACTATTTCCTGCACTTGTTTGAGATCTAATCTGAGCCTAACTTTGATGTTAACTATAATTGAGTTTTGCTTATCATTGAGTGAATACATATTTGTATAGAGTTTTCAATAAATGGATAATAAAAGACAGAAAACTAATGACAATAACAGCGAACGTGAGTTATTATATCGAAATTCATTCAGTGATCGCTTTTGTGATGATTTGTGCGAAGAATTATTGAGTTTTCTCTCATTTGAAGACAAAATACGTTTTGAGTGTATTTCAAAACAATTTCAGAGAAATATTTTCAATAAACAGAAAGTTTTGTGCATTTTTTATGAGAGTAAAGAACACAATAATTTGTCCAAATTAATCAAAAAGTGTGAAACACCTCAACCTCAAGACCCTGAAGACAATCGTGTTTTCTATGAAATCAATACTAAAGCTCTCGAATGTGTGTTAAAAAAGTTTAAACACATTAAAGATATTAGTTTTGGAAATAATATCATTACAAATGAGACACAAGTTTGGGATATAATAACAGATAATTGCAGACAATTGAAGACAATTAGGTTTGACTTTTGCAGAATTAATGAACAAAGTTTGCAAAAAATTGGCCAAAAGTTTGGTCAAAATTTGGAAAATATAAAGTTTTTGTGGTCTGACATTTGGAATACTAACAGAAATTTCAAGTCATTAATCAAATTGTGTCCTAATTTACAGACAATAAGTAATGCGAGTCTTAATGATATTGTAGACAAAGATGAAGTTCTGGTCAAAAATGTCACAAAATTTAGTAAACTTTCACTTAATCTGAATGATAGACAATTGTTTGGAGAGTTTGTTGAGAGATATAGTAATACTCTTATAAGTCTTGATGTTTTTCCCACATTTACTGATGCGGTCGATAGAAGTGTTTTCTTAAGACAAATCTCTTTGTTGAAAAAGTTAGAGTTTCTGAGAATAATGTCATTCGATTGCGACTATTATACGACAACTTTTGCAAATAATATGAAACTAATCGCAAATAACTGTAAACAATTGAAAAGCTTTACTTTAATTACAACCTCAAGAAAGTCATTGGATGTGAAGCATGTCTTTGAGAGTTTTGGAAACTTTACTAATTTGCGAAAATTATGTTTTTCTACACCAATACCTGAAACAGCGGCTGAAGAAGAAATAAATATCAATTGCCTTAAAAACTGTAAACTATTAACTCATTTAACTTTAAAGACGCAGAAAATCACTGATAACTTATTCGTAGAAATTGATTCATTTGTTCCGCAAATAAAACATTTGGAAATACAAACTGAAGAAGAGATAACTGATAACTCATTGTTATCTATTTCTAAACTCAAGAACTTAGAAGTTATCAGATTATGTGGAATCAGAACTTCACATAATTTCAAAGCAGTTACAGATTTAGGACTTATTTCTGTGATTAATAACTGCCAGAAATTAAGGTCTGTTTATTTGAACCGAAGAGTGAACTTAACTCATAATGCTATTGAAGCCTTAATATTACTCGCATTCAAAAATCCTCGCATTTGTTTCAAACATTGTTTGCGCTCAATCTGGGAAACAAGTGATGGCTTCACAGCTATTGATTTGCGTGACTTCGATCCGTTGCCACACAATCTGATGATTGAAATTTAAAATAAAGTTAATACTATTGTGCTTTGAATTTATATTAATTAAAAGTTTAATTTGTTTTTCATATTTTCCTCCCATAAATGTTTAAAATGTAATTAGTGTTGAAGTAAAGATTTTTTTCATAACGTTATAATTAAAATATGGATGAATTAGTTATAGTTTAAGATGACTTGTAAATGAAAAATATTGTGACACAAACGCATAATTTCCGTAATGAAAGTAAATGCCAATTAATAAATATATTAAAAAATTTAGAGTTTAAGTAAAATTTCTTAAAGTGTTTTACATCTTAAACATGTTTCAACACTAAGTCTATAACAAACACATTCAGAGAAAACATTTAAAAATAAAAATAAAATATAATTAAAAGTTAATTGCGAACGCTTTCGAAGTACTCCACTTGCGAGCGAAGTCTTCATCAGAGAATATAATAAAGTAATAATTTATAAAAGTGTAATAAATGATTAAACATTGAAAAACTGTTCAAAATATTTTGATAATGTAAAGATTTTTTCAAGATTAAGCCTATTCTGTATTATTTTATATATATTTACAGTTTGTCCCAAAAGTGAATAAACATTGTTAAGAGGTTTCCATTATAGTTAGCTTTCAATAAACACATACCCTTTGATTCTACAGAATGTTGAAGTTATTTAAAATACTAATAGTGCGGTAGCAAAAACTTAATATTTTTAATATAATTTATTTCCATTTAAAATACAATACAATTCATAATTTATTTACCGGTAATTAAATTTTCATTTTTTAAACTCATTATTAATTAATGTAAAGTAAGTTATATATAAAGAATAACTTTCAAGATATTAGTTATTGAATAGCACTTAAAAGAATGAATTAATAAATATCTGTATTTTCAGTATTAGTGAACATTTGCAACGCTAGAAATAAATGTTATTAGGATATGATCAGTATACTGCTGTCATATGCCTCAAATCAGATATGTGTATGAATTTATATCACAAGAACCAATTGAAATGCTTAAGAGAAAATGTCCAAAAATGAATTTTAGATTAAACACTTTTCCGGTTTTACATATAATTACAGAATTTGAGCCATGAATACGCATAGTGGTTGTCTGTAAGCTACACGTATGCTAAGTTATATAGGTATTGGCGAAACAAAAAAAGGCCTTCATATACTTCACGCGCATTAACAATGTAAGAAATAATTGCTTTTCAATGCACTAATTAACTGAAAATTTTTTAATTTTTATGACTTGTATTGAGTTTATCGTTGAATTTCAATCGAAGTAAGAAACGCACCGGCATTAATGTAAGATTAGTTGTTGTCTCAGTAAATGCAAACCTAATAAACTATTATTACAGTGCGTTTCAAAATTATAAATCCAGACATAATTCTTGAATAACTTCTTATAGACTTGAGATAATTAAATGAAATTTTAATAAGTTATACAAAAAGCGATTATAAAAATTGTATAAAAGTTTCTTAGAGTAGGACCTGCTGGCACGCGCGTTATTAACAGTTATACCTAAAAACCCCGTTTCATAATTATAGATACAGTTATACTATAATGTAAAATGCACTGCACGCGCAAACTTTTACTATAGAAAATCATTGTGAAAACTTTATGATATTCAGGCCACTGACCACTTTATTCTTTGAATAAAATATGTTTTTAATGTTATATATTAGTCCCTTATATCATAAAACTCATTCAATAACATATCAAAATATTCATTAACTTTAAAAAGTCTTATGCATATTATTGCAAATAATTTTGTTAACAAATTCTGAAATTGAGAGTTAGTCATTCAGTTAAGTCTAATACAAAATTAATTGTTTGTTTGATAAGTCAAAATAATGATTATATTTATTTTAACAGAACTGATATTATAATTAATAGCTTTATTAGTAGTTTTAAATTTGTTTTAACAAATATACTGTCCTCATAATCAACTGTAACACGAGTTTGAGCAACATTTAGAATAATTGACTGTTATTCTCTTCATTAATTTTCTGCTATTACATAGACGGCTAAGATTCTGAGCCTAACAGATAAAGAATTTTGCTTTAATCAAATGTAACTCATATTAGTTGTAACTCAATGTAACTCAAATGTAACTCGATTTGCTATAATATAGCATCGAATTGTTAAGTATATTACCCAAAGTTGAGACCATTCTGATTTACACAATTTTTTTGTATTGCTTATCAAAGCAGGCAATGGAGGATATTTGTAAAATATAAATTTGAAAACGAATTTTTTTACATTATAAAAATTTGACCAGAAATTGACACACAATGTAAATGAATGATCAATATGACCAGTGTCATTTATAAACATATTTATTTTTTTAATGTAATTCTTACAATATTGCAATTTATTAAAGCTTTTCAAATATAGAATTTAAGCTTAATGTTTATGGTTTAGTTTGTATTAAAAGAATTACAAATTTATCATTTATAAAAACTTCATAAACACTGAATTTCAATGAGTTTTTTTTAAAGAGCACTTTTCTATAGCTTTAAAATAAAGAGAGTAGTGAAACCTTTAACTGCTTTTCAATGATAAACTTAAGGCACATTCATTACTATAAGTTGGGATATATATTAAAATAATTTATTAATATACAAAATAATGATTCATTAAAATTATCACATAATATAAATATACACTCATTAGAATATTGGGGTTTTTAGATTTTTTAAAAATTGATACCGAATTTAACCTATGAATATAATATTGATATCTCAACTTATAGTAATAATTGACTAATGTGTCTTAAGTTATCATTGAAAAGCAGTTATAAATTTCTTTAATCTCTTTTTTTAAAATTATAGAAAAGTGCTCTTTCAAAAAACTCATTGATTTAGTGCTATAAAGGAAACATCACTTAAAGCAGGCATGTCAAATATGCGGCCCTCAAGAAAAGATTTTGCGGCCCGCAACTAAAATTAGTTGAGAAAGCCTAATGCGGCCCGCATTATATGTCCACATAATATTAGAAAGCTGTAACAGTAGAAAACGAATTGTAGAAAAACTAAAACTATAGAAAGCTGCAGCCCAGTAAAAAAAGCATAAATAAACAACTTTTGACAGTGTTTGACAGCTAATGACCAACAATTATGTTAAAAAATAAAGTGTTTTTCAGGTCTCTAATTAATTAATGGTATTCAATGACTATTATATTTCAATATAAATGACATGTGTTAATGAGCTGTTAATGACAGAAGGACGGACGAACAGAACAAATCTATAAGCTCTCATTTTTGATCGCGCCAACAAAATCTATAAAAATCTAAAGCCTTACGATTGAAGTGTAAGTCAATATATATTGTGAATCAATTTAAGTTCTGAACTCAAATCATTAGTTTTTCCATTTCTTATAAAGTTCATTACGACTTACATTCATTCAAATAAGAAAATAACTAAAAAATAAGTTTTTATTTTTTATCAGTGATAGTAAGTAATAATTTTTGAAAAACCAATGATTTGAGTTCAAAATTTAAGTTAATTCACAAATATATCTCATTATTGACTCACTCATAAGGCTTTAGATTTTTTTAAAGATTTTGTTCATTATGTGAACGATTAGTATTCGTATCTGTAGAAATTTTTCATTTTATACACATTAAAGCAGAGGCACTTCTTCTCCCTTTGCTTTCAATATTCTGTTTTATTCAAAAGTAAACCCCAAATGAAATAAGTTTTTATATCCTGAAAATGCTGTCGACTAAGTCTTGTCTTCAGTGGTCAGCGATTTGATATTCATTGAATCGATTTTCAAGGTATTGACACACTATTGGTGCCTCTATGAGATCAATATGGTTTTCGGAGCTAAGTTGGTATCCATATCAATGATATAGGATGGATAGAAATAAAAAAACTTTGCCTAAGACATAAAGGTTACGACCTGAAAACATGCCTCTGACCGCTGACCACATTTAAAATAAGTGGCCACCATTTAAGACATAGTGAGATCAGGTTCTTTATGACAGGTCACACAGTTAGCATAGATAATGAAGTTCTAAAAGAATTAGTGCAATAATATTATGTTCAATGGTTTGAGACATAGAAAGGTTTTCGTAAAATTTTTACCGATTTTTCCCCCTTTTTCCCCTTTTTGTCAAATTTACATATAAAAGCTGAGGAGTGGCGGGGAGTCTCCGGCAAATAGCAGAATCAAATGAAGTGGTGCATTTGAGCTAAATTAGGCTATTTTTAAAATTTATTGAAAAAAAAATTCAAAAAAATTGACCGAAGGGTTTCATTACACGAACTTTTAGGACATACTAATATTATGTTATATGAGGTGTAACATAATTAAATTTATTATGTTTATGATTATGCTAAACATGATGATTACCCGAGTTGTCCAAAAGTGATATTTTCCTGAAACTTTGCCTCATCGCGAATGTCTTCACTGTTGTATTGGTCGAGTTGGTATCGAGTCGGTGTTGGCCTATTGGCACGTTCACACTGTACCGCATCAAAGAAGGCCGCGTTCCAGAATCTCAGTGATCGCCAAATCGGTTGTTCTTTTAGGATATGATATAAATACTGCTTCGTTTGCTGACAATATTGAGGTGATTGGGATTGGTTTTCGTGATAATAAGTAAAACACATATTCATTATTGTTTTGGCCGGAGTGAAGTCATCTGATTCCGAACATTCAAATAAGACAATTGCAAAATATTGCGCCAAACTGTAAAATGTTGACTCATTTACTTTCTTGCTGTGGACCCGCTTTTTCGGAATAATTCAAATTTAGTTTAACGATAACTTTGCTGATACTCTTACAATACCTGTTCGTTTATATATCTGGCGAACCATAATCTCCCAAATTCTGTTCTACACATTTCTCCGAATTTTGCTTTCTCTTCAAGTGTGATAACAACACTAGAAAGTGGTCATAAAATATTAATTAACTTAGTTATAAGTACTGTTCATCCCCGTTATAGTGAAAACCCTCTTATAGTGAAGAGTTGGGTAAAATTATATAACTTTATTGCTATTTAACTTGTATTCGCTTAGAGTGAAACTCCGTTATAGTAAAGGCATTTTTCGGTACCAGCTGTTTCACTATAATGAGGATAAACTGTAATTAAATGAGCTTAAATCAACCCCAAAGAAATTGAATGAAATTTTCCAATTTAGGTTTGATTACCATAAGAACCAAATATATTAAAAGTTAAAATCTCATGAATTTACCTGTCATTAAATATTTTGCCCACAAAAGACTTCATAAACACTTTAGAATCTCTATACAGCTCATCGACTTGACTGTCACAACTGACACTTGAATTTGATGACTTAACAGACTGACGAGAATCACATCTTTTATAGTTGTCGTCCTCAGCATCTGAAGACTCCAAACTAGTGCTTTGACCGCTTCCAATGCCCAATGATTCAGCAGTTCTATAAAACTTTAAGGGATCGTGAATTTCTAGATTCCGTAATTCAGAAACCGAAGTACAACTGCTTCCCATACTCTGTCCACTATCGAGTGTGTCCAATGAATCAAGACTTTGGCCTTTATTGCGATGAAGACTTTGATTTTGGTAATTAATCTCTGGCTGACCGAAGACAGATCGATCTTTAGATTTTCTTGAAAAAGACGCCGAAGAATTGCTTGTGACCATTTTGCCATTGGAATCACTGGAATCGTTGTCAGTGCTATCAGTAAAAGCAGTGTAGCCGACATCAAAACCCGCCTGTAGGGCAGCCTCTAATTTAGAGGAAAGACCTGAAAACAAATTATCTTTGATTCCCCAGAATCTCTCAGAGCTGAATAGTCGAGGAGAGGATTTATCACTTTCGCTCTCATTGGTAGACTTGTCGTCTTCTTCTCTTGAGTTATGCGTTGCCATATTCGTTGTTTTCAATTATTGTTGTACTGTTGTATTATAATTAACTGTCAATGAGGCAAAGTATACACTTTGAAGAGGATTTTACTTCCGCCGGCATTTAAATCCTATTTTCCAACTAAATCCTTGAAAAATCCTTGTTGTCTAGCAGTATACCTATTACCGGCATTGGATTAGAGTAGTGTAAAGCTAAAAACCAATTAAAACAATTGGATAAAAAAATTTTATTTTTATTCTTATTAGTGATAAATAAATTTACTACACTTTGCATTTAAACAACACCTTTTTTATTACTATTATATTGAAAATGTTGCAAATCAAACATAAAAAGCAGGTGTTATTTGTGCCACAATACAAATGAATTTGACTCTCACTTAACATATACAGTATTAATAAACTTAATGATAAAACAGACTTTTCTATTAATTTATGACAACAAAGATATATAATGTTAGTGATTACTTACTTTCTTGATTACATAGAATATAAAATTATATAATTTAGGCCACAATTATTTATTTTATTGCTATTTTCTGACTCTTAACCGATATTATCAGCTAAAGAGCTACAGTATTTCATTTTTGTTGTATATCAAGTGAATTCTCTGCTTCTGACGCAGGAAAATGACGTTTGAATTAGTGAATCACAATTATTGATTTTTCTCATTGTTCCGATTGTTATGCTATTGTAATGCGACCCAAATTCATAGCGGACCATTCAAACTGCAACACACTATTGATAGCTTATTGCTTATTATTTCTCAAAATAGTAACCATAAGCTTAATATTTTAATTAACATAAAAAACATGTTAAACTCCTGAGACCGCGCAGATTCTCCAATTGAACTTATATCAAGTTCTATACAGTTATGAAATAAAATTTTTTATTGTAGTTTAGTTTTATACCGATATATATATTATTTATCAACAATTTATATTACTCTAAATTTATAAATAATGACCATATCGTGCGTGAAAACTACACTATTCTATCTTTAAAGGGATTTCAAAGGAAGTTAAAATAGTGTAGTTCTAAAGCTACGACACATTCTGTGAGCTTTGTTCAAAATTTATGATTAGTTAATAAATATTTTATGGACACATCACTAGAACAATAATAAACTGTTAAATCCTAACTAAAATATAAAGATCAATAAAATTGCACAACATTTTGATTAGTTTGTTCGTTGAAACAATGATTAATGGCTTGATTTCAGTTTATATTTAAAAGATCGTACAAAATTTACATTTGACTCGTATTTTATGTCTTTTAAATCTATCAAGTAATGAACAATGAATTATAATAAGTAATGTCCTTTGTGTTACTCTGCAATAAATTAAATTTTATTATAAAGAATTGGCATCAAATTAAAGTTAGCAGTTATCAGTTCGGATCAGTTGAGTTACATATTCACGCGTAAAATTGTTGCACTGTATTCAGTCATCTCAATATTCACAGGGAACTGCTTTGAACAGTAGCTGACAAACTCTTGTTATAAAGTCTGAAATATTTTTTGAATAGAAAATTAGTTTTAAATTAATTTGTGAAATAAATAACTCACTTATTAATTTAGTGCATTTACACTTATATCTAACAAATGGTATATAGAAAAGTACTCCAGAAAATATATAAAGTATTGCGTAAAAGTATTCGATTTGAGGCTTTTCTATAATAGGGGCCAAAACCAAATAAATTGAGATAAAGAAGACGACTATTGGTATACTGAGATGAACCTGAGTTCAAAATAAGATATAATTTTGTTAATTTCATAAAACTTGAGTTCACTCTAAAATTAAGACAAAGTTAAAATGTCTTACTCTGTAAGGCCGTGGCTTTTCCTTATACGGAGATTTATAACGCAAAATAATGAGTGACAGCATAGTCGCGCCGTAGAAAAGCCATGCGGTGAAGCTGAAGAAGTCTATTAAACTTTCAATATTTCCGGGTATGACAAGTAATACTTTAAAGAGTAAATAAATTACAATTAAATATTGATATCTCTATAGAATTGTAAAGTTTAGTTTAAATTAATTTACTTGAAAGGAATGCATTAAATATTAGAGCTGGTGATGGTGTATATCGATGCATATCTACATATGACAGTAGATCTACTAAATGTCCTTCTCTTGCGGCCGCGAACGCCAATCTGTTTTCATATCATTAGAAAAGTTTTTATTTTAAAGTAAATCAAAGCAAACCTTCCGCTTGTAAAGCATGAGCCGTTTCCTGCACCAAAAGACGAGAGCGCCACCGATATTGGCATTATTACAGCTGCGAATCCAAGAACATGTGAACCCCATGTCTGTCGGCGAAAACAATTATCACTCATATGATAAAGAATTAAATCATTTTAGTAAAGCATTACCACAGCGACGGCATCAGAAGACAGTATTTCTTCTGTAGACATCACAGTCTAATGGAAAAGTTACAAAACATATTTAATTAAAATTGATTGTCTATTATGACACTTACCATATATGAGATGTTGACGAGAACGTAACAAATAGTAACCATAGGAATGCCGCATATGATAGCGAGTGGCAAATTTCTGTTTGTATCCAATTTAAATATTGAGCATTAACTAAAATGTTATGTTCATAGAATTTATCAATACCTGTATGGATTAATGAGCTCTTCAGTGACATAATTGAGATTATTCCTGACAAATAAGAGATTTGAATCGAATTAATATGACATAAATGAAATAAAAAGCTGATCGACTCACCAGCCATCATAAGCCCATAAGCCACTATAGAAAGCGGTGGCGATATCGGAAATAGAATATTTGGCCCCTTTAAACCCTTTAGAGATATGTTGGGTATTGCCTTGAAGTAATTTGACTAATCCTCCGATTACTATAATAATAATTGCGAGCAATTTGGCAGCAGTGAAAACGTTCTGAGTACTTGTCGCCAAATTAACACTATAGCAGTTTACGTAAGTGATGGTAACTGAAATGTCAAAAGTGAATTTATTATATTATGCAAATCTCACTCAACGTACCACAGTTTAAGACCATTAACAATGAACAGCAAACCAATTGTTGGATTGAATGCTGCATTGCGTGTTTATTTGGTTTACATACCAATAAAAAATACTGTTATAAGCTTGATTACCGATGTATTGGGAACACATCCCATAAAGAATGGTTGTATCACATATTCACTTAATGTCAGACAAATTATTGCTAACATCGCTGGCTTTAGAACAAATACTGAAATCCAAGAGAATAGAAATGCCAATAGGCCTCCGAATGATTCCAGGATATATGAATATTCCGCACCTGATTTTGTTATTAATGTTCCTAATTCTGCATAACATAACGCACCTGCAAGTCAAAACATTATCAAAGCAAATATTATTTTACTATTTATTTCACTATTTATATATATCTTCTTCAGTGAGAATATAGTCACCCAATAACGATATCAATCCAGAACCCGTCCATATTATTAAACTTAATCCTACTGAACCAGATCTTTCAAGAACTCCTTTTGGAGATACAAAAATGCCACTCCCTATCAAAATTTGATAAATACTTTTGTTTATTAACATTGTAAGTCTTCAGTTTAAAAATGAATCATTAACTCGGTCACAAATAATGCTATATTTGAAAACAATTCATAAAAAACCTTAAAATGTCAACAAAAAAAGTCCTGAGTGCTTTTTTAAATCTGTTTACATTTTAAGTTCCAATTTTTAGCAATTCTTGTTTCTTAATTCTTAAGTTTTACTATTTTAATAAAAACAGATGGAATAGAAATTTCTATATTCTCTGATCAAAGGATTAAATTTAAAATTGAGAAACTATTGCTCAATTTTATGCATTGCTTGTTATATTATTTTTATGAAAGTTTTGAAATATTTTTATAAATTGAAGGATAAATACCCTTTACAAACAGCAAATTACCTACTTGTAAGCCAAAAATAAAAATTTTAATGCGGTTTATGGTTTATACACGGGATGCGGTTAATATATGGGTCACCGTTTCATTGCAAAAAACGCTATTTTCAATCTTGGGGTTTATATTCAGGAACTTTGGGTAATTGTATTCATTTATTTATGACATCAAAATTCTATCTATTAAGCTGTTATATGCGGCACATCGGTATTTACTAAACCTTTTAAAATATAATGACTAATTCATTATATTTTATTGTTATAATGCATGATAAGCTCAAATTTAAGTTTGTTATCCGTTTTATAATATAGTATAGTATTTGAATGAATAACATATAATAGATGAGAGCGATCGAAATTTGAAGTTATATCGATTTTAAGTTTTGCCTATTATGGTCCTAACAAATGATTACACGAAGATATGATATCAAGTGATTTAAAATGAGATTTTTAATGAGAATTTAACGAGTCAAAGACAAAGCTTTAAAAACCATTAAAAGAGACATTAAATATATTTATTTATTATGACCCAAATATTTTATATAATGAATGACTAAAAGTGCTCAAATATTTGCCAAATATTTGCCTAATATTTACTTATTTTAGGGTAAAAAAGTCTAATTTTGAGGCAAACTGTTAACTGCTTTTAAATCTGATGTATTTCAAAAAATTTTAAAATGCCTTAGTTTTTAAACAAACATAAAAATTTAAAAGTTTTAAAATACCGGTAAGTCCTTAACTTTATAAATAAATTTATAAATACATAAATTTATTTAGTTTCAAACCATACATGTTTAAGGTTCCGGACCTTTGGGTGGGGTGAGCTTTCAGGAATTCTTGAAATTTCGAGGGGGTGGGGGTGGCCAAAAACTCATCGATTTTCTGAGACAATTTTTTCGCTCCAATTTTTTTTAATTTGTATTTTTTTGGAGAAACATTAAAAATCATGGATTTTAATGCCAATGTTTGATGAATTTAAGCATAGATACGATTTTCAGAATCTCAAAAATCGTATCTATGCTTAAATTCATCAAACATTGGGGTACACCCTAGGAAAACCCATACCTTGCGCATGTATGTTTGAAACTCAACATTAAATATTTTTTATATACTGTAGTAACTCTTCAAATAACAATTTGTAATGATTTATAATTATTGTTAAGTGAGTTGCTACAGTGTTTTGTTTGCAAACAAACCATTATCTACTGCACTGACGAGGTATATTTTTATATTGTAATTTAATGTATCTGGTGATGAACGAGCAACTTAACAAATAGTTGGACTTTAATAATCATAATTAAATGTTTATATAGCACATAGAATTGCATTTGATTGCATTTTTTCTTACTTTATAACTTTAAAAACAATTTGATAATCAAGTTGTTTGCAGACAGTTTTATTCTTTTGTCATATTTTCAAACAAATAGGAAAAGAACATTATTTGTTCGAAAAGTAAATATAATTTTTAAAAAGTAATTAAGATTTTGAGCTATCGATCGAATTTTATGTTAAAAAAGGTGGAGGACGTCAATAAAAATAATAACTCCATTAGTTTAAAGCTTTCATCTTTTCAATAAATGAGAGCATGAATGAGAGTTTGTTCTAAAAAAATCTAAATACTGATAATACAAACTTCCGGTAATTTTTAATTCTTAACAATTGAGATGACAGAAACTTTGAATATTTATTTTTCTAAATTATTTCAAGACTATAGATGTTGGGCTGCACTTAGAAATGTATTTCTAGCTTTTTTAAAACCCTATTTGAATAGAAGATAAATTGATCGTAAAATACTGCTATTATTCTTACAGGTATTCAATTTGAAATTAATTATTTGCCAGAAATACAATCTACTGTAGTATTTATTTAATAGAAAGGCTTCAAAATTCTTGAAATTTTGAAATTTCTAATTAAATTCAATTCTGTGAAAAGAGCTTCTAATAAGGCTCAAGTGTTAGAAAAAACTTTAATAATTGACTGAAGCAACAAATGCTTTACATTATAAGAAAGCAATTCTTGTATTTGTCACTTAAAACCTAAGTCTTATAAAAAAAACTTTATAACTAACAAAGTGGTAAATATCATATCACACACTGGTATTGTTTTCACACAATAGATATTTTTATATCTTTGTATATAAAACACAATATTGTCATTATTGTCATATTTCATACCAATCATTGTCCCAACAATAAGCGCAGTGCCACTAATGAGTCCAACTCTTCTTTTAAGCCCAACGATAGAAACATTTCCTTCAGAAATATTTCTTTTGGATGAGTTTTGGTCGCACTCTTTCTCATTTCCTTCAATGAGTCGATGAGCGATTCCCCCATTAGTCGCCACTGAAATTAGCTTAAAGTTAGTGTCATATAAATCAAAATTTGCTATATTTCAAAATAATAAAGCATATACTAATAGCTTCTGTCTCGTGCTTTGTTAACTTCTTTTTCTTTTTTTGAGACATGACGACAAGCTATCACTGTTAGTAAGAGCTATCAGTACTGATATAATGGTTAGGAGTTCTGAAAGACAAAAATTATCATTCATTTCAATTTAGAGATTCACAAATCGATTTATAAGTTTGATAAAAGAGATCACTTAAACAGATAAGCTGTAAAAGATTCTGCCATTTTATATATTATATTAACTAAATTATAAATTGGAGATAAACTAACTATTCTTAACATAGGCAACAAAAATACTTTTCTAATAATCGAAATGCCTAACAATGCGTATGTATTAAGCATAGCCTTAATTATATAAGGAATTGCTTATAGAATCCTAAGTTAAGCATATAATAAATTACTTTAAGTAAATATTCTCGAGTCGGAGGTCTTGATCGGCGCACATAAGTCAATGAGCGACACAGTTCCAGTCAAAAGTTTGATTTTATTTTCTTCAAACGTGTCGAATAAAATTTTATGATAAACAATGCTTTTAAAAAATCACTGACTGGGCTATAGAACTAAGTCAAATACAGAGTCGAATTTTGAAAGCAGTCTTATACGCCTTATTTATTATGTAAATTGTATTTCTAACCTTTAAAACTACTTTCTTACATATGGTTTAAGCATATTTTAACTTTAGGCTTGAATTACAAAGAGTAAAATGAGAGATATAATTAGTTTAACCCTCAATGTGACCCTTTTAAAGGTCACGCTAATTCGAACTCAACTGATTAATTGTAAGAAAAGATAACTTAATCGTATCGAATAATACTTTAAAACAAAAAAATAACTTCAATGCATTGGCTTTCTTATTAAAATATTGAACGAATTAAATGCATACATGAAAACGTAAATTATTTAAATTTATTCAAAATTTAGTGATTTATAAACACTAAATCATTTAGAAAATATGTTTAGTCAGATTGATGCTAATGTTGATGCACTCGTATTACGTGAATAATAAGATTTTATGTTATAATATGATATGATGAGAGAAACTTTGGATCTGTTCCAAAAAGACGAGACGAGTATCTGAAAGTTCCGCTACAAAAATAATACAGAACACGTTGGATTTGCAGAATTGAAGTTATAAATGCAAATGTGAAACTGTTATGCAATGAAGTTCGTATGCCTTCAACTCATTTCATTTAGCCTTAAATCTCAATGCATTTCGTGAGGAGTTTTGCGTAAAAATACAATCTTTGAATATATTTTTGTTACACATATTAAGTCAAAATTGAAACTCTGGGCTCAAAACAATTTTAAACTTTCTCCTTCTGACGCTGATAATTATAGACTAATTTGAAAATTCATACTTTTATTTTACATAACATTTATTCTTTTCTTATAAATATCATTATTAAAGAATCTTTAAAAGTATCATAAAATTGATGCAAATAATGATTCAGTGAATGGTAAGTTATAAAAGACACAAATTTTAACCTTTAAACAAATAAAGGCACAAATGATTACCAAAACTTTTACTAATAAGAGCTGTGTTAGAATAAAATTGTAATGTAGCATGGTCATATTTCATGAAAGTCATAGAAATAATTAAAATTGATTGCTTCACATCTTTTTATTTGAGAATTATTAATATTAAAGTAATTTTTGATTCTCGTATTTAAATCCAAAATATATGTTCAAACAGTTTGTAAGTCAAAAGTTAAATAGTATTCGTAGTGAAGCATGACTAAAAGCTAATGATCTTTAAATTTAGTGTTAATTTGAATTAAGTTAAATATTATAAGCGATTAAAATGTTATGTTATACTAAATTAGAGCTCTGTAGGACTGCTATAAAATGTTATAGATATAAACGAATATTTGGAAATTATATTACTTTAAAAAGAAATTTTAAATAAAAAATTAGTGGCAAACACGTAAAGCATATTGATCTTGATTAGAAATTTTAAAAAATTACAATAATTATAAAATCACGCTTTCTATGAACAAAAAAAAGTTCATTAAGCTATAATACTTACGAATAATGAAATGCTATAATACTTACGAATAATTGTTTCTTATGTGACGCTTAAAATCAAATAAATGTTCAATTATTTGAAAGAATTATTTTTCTTATTCTGAATCGATAACGAAATTTTGAGAATTTATTTTTTAAATTGTTTATTAAATAATAGATTTAAAAATCAATTTAAAGCTCAAATCAATATCTGTAATGTAGAGCACACGTGAATTATTGAAATGAGTGACGCAAAGGGATCCTCTTTTTTAAGTTTAGAAGAAATGATGTTATTATGACTCAAACACTGTATTCCATTTGCTGAACACATCACCACCAATAGCACCAATGCTGTAACAGTGAGGCATCAATTCTTGAGGAACATGCGCTATCTTTTCCTTCCTTATACTGCTTTTCAACAGACGCTCCATAATAGGGACCAATACTAGTGTTAACACAATTAGTTGTAAAGTTACAAAGTTCTTAAGGCCCTCAACAATACATTGATTAAGTATTATATGTGTTAATCACAAGAGAAGTAATTATAAGTTCAATTGACGATATCCGACACCTACTGTGCACTGATAGCTACACAAAGTTCTCGAACTAAAGCTAACTGTTTATTATTGAATAGAAATTAAAACCTCTTAAGCAAGTCGTTTATCAATTATATAATTTTAATGTTCTTAATAACAGAATGTCAACAAAATCGTAAATCATATAACAGTTTATTTAAGACCTTAAAAAATTTAGGATTCTTTTCAACAAAAAC
>JAQGCH010001175.1:0-16933 GCA_034699485.1 Nanhermannia elegantula | reverse complement strand
ATTTGTCCGCTGAGTGGCTCTCTCTATAAATTGTATAAATATATGAATAGATATCAATTCAATAATAATAGTTATCATTATTTATACCATTTATACAAATATTATTTCTATTTTTAATTTATTTAACACTTAATCGCATTTTATATCAAATAATAATATAAATTATAATATTTATTATTAATATAGACATCAAATACAAAATTAGGATCAAATAATTGTACTAAAAATGACTTTTAATTTGAAATATTTATGAATTTAAAGATCACATAAATTAAACGAAATGACATTTGACCTGAGAGTAGCTGTTATTTGTTCGAGTAATCAAAACCGTTCGATGGAAGCGCACGCAGTCCTCAGGTCTGACCCGCTCTCACCTCTGACCCGCTCTCACCTCTCACCTCAATCTATTATTATAGCTTTAAATACATTATCATTTGATTGATTCTTTCATTTTATAAATAGTTTGTATTTCATGTTTATTAATATGTTTTCGTATTAATTATTATTAACAGTAAAAAAGGATTCAAAGTCCGGTCATTCGGCTCAGGTATTTATTATTATAATTATTATAATTGAAAATATTATATAAGTTGTTAATTAATAGGAAATCAGGTGAAACTTCCGGGTCCGGCACAGGACAAACCCAATGTCTATGACTTTGGCACTACTTATGAAGAAATGTATAAAGACTTGCTCTCAAAAGATAAAAACCTGTAAATAGTTATCGATTTAAATAAATAGTGTATTAATGTAATGAATTTGTGTAGTTATACCCAAAACGGAATCCTTCATATGCTCGACAGAAACAGAAGAATCAAATCATGTCCTGAAAGGTTTCAGTCCTGTTATGACCAGTTCGACGTTATATTCACTGTTGAAGAAAGAGTTTACGATCAGGTCGTGGAAGGTATGCATTCATTTGCGTTCTACTCATTCATACACTCAATACAATTGACAACACATTAAACATATAATCAAAGAGTATATAAATTATATTTAAATGTAATTCTAATTGAATAGAGCTTTCAATGAGAACCCCTGTGGACAACACGACAGCGCATATAATAAATATCGATGTGCAGGACAATCACGAAGAGGCCACTATTGGCGCGTTTCTCATATGCGAAATGGCACTAATGATGGCTCAATCACAAGATTTAGATAATGATATCGACGAACTATTACAAGAGTTCGAAAGCAAAGCCGAACGTCCATTACTTCATACGATAGCTTTTCAATAAAATAATTAATTAAATAGAAATGCAATGAAAACTGACTTTATTATGATTTATAATATAACAAGAGTTTAGTTCTATACAGTATATAAAGCGAAATTTTATATTTGCATAAACTTATAATTAAAATTATTGATCCAAATGTGCGTAAACTCTTCTTAATTTTTCTCTTTTATTTCGATTATTATGTTTTTTCCAGGGCTTCTCATTTAGTGTATGTGAAGATCCAAGGGTTGAATTGTTGTCATTTTCAGAACCCAAGTGTCTGCTGTGATCCGAAGACATTCGAGTATATCCCGAAATTCCATGTTTTCCTGTGGTGTGGACTTTAGAGTTTTGTGGTCCAAAGTAAGAGCTGTCAAAATCTTTTTGTGTGATTTGACTGCTTTCCATAATCCTTTTCAAAGGCTGAGTCATTGTCTGCTTCTTTTCATCATTTTTTTGAGGAAATTCATGAAACATTTTTTGATTAAAATTAGGCGGAGAGTAACAGTACAATAGCTTTCCATTAACAAAGTCTTTAAGAATATAACGCGCAGAACGAGAACTATCAGGAATTCCTCTGTGAGTCATAAAACCTCTCGAATATCCATAAGCTGTGAGCAATTCTTCTGCAGTGGCGTCTCTTTCTTCATCTTCTAATTCTGTAGGTTTGGGCAGAACTATACTGTATTGCGATTCAAATACATGTCTCGGAATTTTTGATGTGAGAATAGCTATGGGAGGGATCGGATCTTTCATATGATCAATAGGTAGTATTCCATTGATTATCATTTCTGCTTTACTCGAGACTATATTGGGGAAGACGAGGCCCGGACAGTCACAAAGTAGTAACTCGTTGTCTACAACTATAGTTTGGAAATGCTTTGTCTTTCCCGGTGTGGCAGACACTGACACTCGTTTCGATTGAAGCAATGCATTAATAGTTGAAGATTTGCCAACATTTGGATACCCGATCATACCTATTGTTATTGATTCAGATTTTTCCAAATTGTTAAACGATTTAAAATAATTTATTAATTGGTGTCGACTCAAGAGATGCGTCGGATTTGTTTCTGTAATTTTTAGCTTTAAGTTCTGTAATTCAGTGATTACTTGTTCTTCTTCTTCATCACATTCCAACTGTTGTAATGCGGAAAAGAAGACGGCTTTCATACCGATGTCATTGAAATATTGGGCCCATATATGTCTCTGGTCTTCAGTGAGAAGGTCTGCTTTGTTTAGCAAAATAACATTCAACTTCTGGTCATTCACTTCTTTGACATACTTTTGTAAGTCTTGACAAAGAAATAATAACGGATTTCTAGCGTCTAATATCTGAACACAAACATCACTCCTCTCTATGACTCGCCAGAGTTGTCGCCAAAACTCTATGTTCTTCTCAAATGGCGTCAAAACAATGTCCTCTTGTTCTTGAAGTTCAGCCAGTTTTCGTCTCCACTCTAAATAGCTTTCATTTTCCAAATGATCCAATTCTAGTGGTGTAGTATTTGTGTCCCATTTTGGACGTCTGGGAACCAGTAATGGAGTTAAGTCTTGCTCTGAATTCACTTTTTTAAACTGCTTCTCAACAGAAACGGTCGGATCTATTATTTTGATGTTTTCGCGCTCTGAACACAATGTTATAATATATTTTAATTATCAAACATTTTCGCAAAATTATATCAATTAAAAAAGTATAGTAAAGTATTAGACTGTTATCATTTGAGACCTGCGGTGAACTCTGTGTTAGCCAACTGTGCGGTCGATAAGAACTCTTCCAGAGTTGTGGTCTCTGTAATGCTCCTGACGTTCATTCGACTCCAATCGCTTCCATCGCCAAAATCAATGACATGTCGCTATTGTTTTCATAATTCATTAAATTTATATTAAATTTATGTTAAATTTATATTAAAATTAATTATATATCAAGTGAATAGAGCTCTAGACCTGACTGTTGTGTAAATGATTTGAAGCACTCTTTTGTTTATGTTTAATGAGATGTCTTCCCAAAGATGAGACCATTTCTTTCTTTTTACCCATTATTTCACTCTTTTATTATATTTATTAAAAATAAAACATTTATTTAAAACTGAATGAAATGTAGAAATAGTTGTTTATTAATAAGAGAGTTTCACTTTATTTTCATATGATGTATGATATGACACGCGTTTTGCGAATTATTAGCGAATGTGTTGTTGTTTTGCGTCATATGATTGGCTCTTTTGATGAGGGATTTAAATTATAATTGAACCATTTGAGCGCTATTTTCATATTTTTAATTCATTTTAATCACTTAATAATTTGCAAAACAAAACATTTATTTTCGTTTTATAATACGTTTCGAGTGTTTAATAATATTGTTTCGTATTATTGAGATTAAACCAGTGTTTAAGTGCTTTATTTGCATATAATAGAGCTGTTCTTTAGGATGAGATTCTGTACTGTATAGTAATGGACAGCAATTGCATTGATATTAATGAATAACTTATATTAATTATAATGGAAATGATGTCAAACACAGAATCTATAGGTAAAGAATATATTTAATTGTTATAATAAATTCAATTATATGAACACTGAATCAAGAATTAGTGCTTATTATTGGTGTGCATTCGCTGTGATTAATAAAACATTTATTCTCTATTATTATAAGTTTTAATGTTTATAAAGTTTAAATCAATTTTACACTTAATTAGTAATTATATTAAAATGAATTAAACTAATTGTTAGCAACTATTTGTTATTTACATAAATATATGCCCTCATGTTTGCCCTCTAACTTGTTATCATAGTTATGATTGGCTTAAAGTCAAGTATAATCTGAAGCCTTGAATAAAAGTACGTGAATCACATCAAATGCTACTTAAACATTGAATTCAATCTTATTTAAAACAATCAAAATCTTTTTTTAGGATATTATTGATGTGTTAAATCATATCAGACTTAAACACAACAACAGATATATAATTTATAAAACAGTCTTTTTAATACTTTTGCCTACTGTGCAATTTTATTGATTCAAATAACAATAAAATCAATTATACGATTGAATTTATAGTGGGGTAAAATTAGTCAATCAATAAGTCAATAAATATAAATCACATATAAGACCTGATAGAATATTTGTAAAGAGCATTTCGAAAAAGTTTCAATTTGGCACCGGTCTCAAGCTTTTCAGATGAGAGAATGGTAGGTTACGCTCAATTGAATTTTGGTAATTTTCAATTTGATGCTGCTCCACTCATGTCACTCGTGTTATAGTAATATATTTGAGGCCAAACAAAAATACACGTATATAATCATTTTAAGAGTACTTTCGTTTGTATTTATCAGAATTTTAAAATTTCACTATCTAAAGGTGCATTTACACTATGCAACTTGCAACTAAAATTTGTTGCAAAACGGATTAAAAGTTTAAACTTTCCATTTACACTATACAGCAATTTCAGAAACTTTAGTGCACTATATCTGTATATAAGTGAGAATTATTCATAATGTGCCATTTGCCTTGCACTCAACTACCTTATTTATCAATAAAAATATAATTTTTTAAATGTCACTTTTAATCACTGTCTTTTAAAAGTTGGTTCAATCTTAAATCCTAAATAATTATAATTAAAATCTGGAAAATTTTGATTTATAAAAATTTATGAATTAAAGCAAATTGCATGCTACTTAGTAGCATAGTGTAAATGCACCTTAATGCTGTATTAATTTAGCTTGGTAAATAATAAGCATGCTAAGCGTGATTTATGCCATTTTGTTAATAGCATGAAAGCTATTTAAGCTTATATAAGATTAACAGAGATTAAAAATTGATTTAAACTTTGTTATCAGAATCTGTTCGTTTATGTCCTTATTCGTGGAAACTTTTACATAAGGCCATAATTATATAAAATTTAGTTTTAAAGCTTTTCATCTCAAGAATATTTTTCATAAATAAGTTCCATTTAAATGAAAAATGTTTATATCTTTAAAGTTATTCGCATTTATTTTAATCTTAGAAAAAGGTAAATGTATTGAATTTGGAAAACTAACAATTGGCAGAAATGGAAATAGTAATGAAATTGAGTTGAAAAGCAATAATCCCACAAAGTCTGAAGAAGCACTCGTTGCAAACTTCTTGAATGCAAACATTTCGACCACTCATTTGAATACAAGCGCCAAAACTGCACAGATTTCGTTCACTCGCGACCAGTCGGCGAATAATACTTACGCCTCAGTGAAAGAAATAGAAAATGATCAAAAAATAGTACATTATTCCATAGATTGGATAAATCCAAACTCAACCGAAGAGTTTTGTATTCATATGGATGGTAACCAACAATGGTATAGTACTTATGAAGAAAAAGAGCAGAGATGGCCTCTCAACAAAACGGTTCATTTCGGTTCAGCCACTCCTTTCGTAACCAATGACTTCTTCCATAATTTAATCGGAGGTGTAGTCGAATATTTATGGCTGGGTTCGGATGGTTTTGCAATTTTTGTTGAAAGGTCTGCCCCTCTATTAATTAGAAGGGACTCTAATTCAGGAAAAGGTTTGCTTTGCTTTTCCGCAGATTATCACAAAAAGCCATACATTCAAGCAATAGATACTAAACAAACAAAAGTAGTAATCCATTTGATTGGTGGCAATGATATAAAGCAAACCTATCAATACGCGGCCAACAAATGGATTAAAAAACCGGTTGGAATTCCAGACGAACGTATGTTTAAATATCCGATTTGGTATGACTTCACTTTTTATTATTTAATTATTTTTAAACTGGCAATGAGTTGAAATGTTAAAACTCAAATGCAGGTCAAGTTGGGCTAAATATCACGCAGACATAACACAAGATAAAGTGTTGGAATTCGCTAAAGAAATCAAATCCCACGGATTTCCTAACAGTCATCTAGAGATCGATGACAGATGGGAAGTACATTACGGAGACTTTACCTTTGATACTAAAAAATTTCCAAATGCTCACGAAATGGTGAAAGAACTCAATAGTATTGGATATAGAGTCTCGTTATGGGTCTATCCGTTCGTTAACACTAATTCTGAAGCTTTTAAGACAGCGGACAATCATTTTATAAAAACTAAAGACAATAAGGTATTGATACAGAATTGGTGGAATGGAGACGGGGCACACGTTGACTTTACTAATAAAGAGGCGCAAGAATGGTTTGTAGGGAGACTCAATCATATCAAGAATTCAACAGGAATTGATTCATTCAAGTTTGATGCGGGAGAGTTGGGTTGGCTTAACCCTGATTTTCACTTCAGTGATCAACTCATTCAAGACTCCCCTTCGCTTATTTCACAATTATATGCTGAAACAGCTGCCAAATTAGGTTTAAACAGTTTTTGATTTTTGTTTTGAATAAAAGATTATATTTTTAGAGCAGTTTTTCTTTAAATATAGGAAATATGATTGAAGTACGAGTTGGTTATAACGCTCAAGATTTGCCAATATTCGTAAGAATGTTAGGTCAGAATATTTAACACATTTTTTTCTTATTAAATCATAAATTATATAAGTATTCCACTGAAAAAGAATGATATAACATATGAAAGAACTTAAAAACAATACTAATTCTTAAGGTATTGTAATAAAGGATACAATATATTGATAGAATACTAATATTAAAAGTTAATGATTTAATCACAAAATTTGATTAATAAGTATTTACTTTTAGATAAGCTATCGGTCTGGGGTTATGATAATGGTCTAAAAACTCTGATTCCGACTGCCCTAACGATGTCAATGGCTGGATATCCTTTTGTATTGCCTGATATGATTGGTGGTAACGCTTACGGCAACTTTCCGTCAAAGGAGCTCTACATAAGATGGCTTCAAGTGAATGCCCTGATGCCAACCCTCCAATTCTCGATCACTCCCTGGGATTTCAAGGAGTCTTCTCAAGAAGTGGTAAATATAACAAAATCAATGTTAAAACTTCACGAACAGTACACACCGCTGTTGATTGAATTGGCCAACAATGCTGTCAAAACTGGTGAACCAATTCTAAGGCCTCTTTGGTGGGTCGCACCCAACGATCAAAATACTTATTCAATTGATGATGAATTTCTTGTGGGCAATGACTTACTCGTAGCGCCGGTCACTGCAGACGCTACGCGTAAAAGAAATATATATTTGCCTTCAGGAGAATGGAAGGATCACAAGGGAGTTGTGCATAAAGGAGAGCAAACTCTTAAAGATTTTAGTGTTAATTTGGATGAATTGCCTTATTTTGTTAGAACATAAATTCTGTTATGATTTATTGTAAAGCAATTATTTACTTTATTTTGTTTTTCATAATCATTCAGATTATTGAATGAGCCTTTGTATTGAAATTAACAAAAAAAACTTTAAAATTAAATAAAATGAATGGAAAAAGATAATAAAACTACAATAATAAATATACAGTATTGGATATGCAATAAATGAAATATTATTTTGAATAAATATATTTTTCAAAAGTTATGATCATTTCTAAATGGGCTAAAACCAGTACAGATCTGTGGGATTATATGCTCTAAAATTACGTTTTATCTCAATTAAGCTTTAAATTGAATTAAATCGTCAAATGAAATGAAAACTTTATTTATACTGAGTTCTGAGAATCAAGTTGTATTAGATGTATATCATTCTTAACATGAGCTCAGTTTAAATAAGTAAATTAAAATAATAAAAACATACAGTAATAATAGTTATAACTAATGACGAACATAAGCTAGCCTGAGCCTAGGCTCCAGGCTCGGCTCGAGGGCCCTTTTTGAGCTGGAGGCTTAGGCTCCAGGCTCTAAGGTCTTCGAACCTAGGCTCGCCAGGCTCAGGCTCCAGGTTCGATGGTATGAGCCTAGGCGCCTAGGTTAAACCCGATTTAAAAATTTTCTTGTCTGAGGGGTTAATCGCGTTTAATCGGGTTAGACCCGAAAACTATCATGTCTACATTTGTTGTATTTTTTTATTCTAAAATTCAATATATTTCTAAATTTAATAGTTTTTAATAGTAACGATACTTTTTAGTATATGATCGCAAAGCAGTTAATAAAATCTGAGAAATTAAACTTTTAATTAAAAGTTTGATTTTCAGGAAATATAAGTTTCTAGTTATCTTTAGAGAGTATCTTCTCATGTGGTTATCATTACTTACTCGTTGGGATTAAAAACAATTAATTTATTAGTTTAGATGACTTAGACTTTTACAACCAATTTTTTGGCAATTATTACATTTTCAAATATTAAATTATAGGTTTAATTAATAATAACTTTTATGATAATTTTGTTGATATTTGTTTAATATTTATATTTAACTGAATATTATGTTAAATAACTAATACAATATGTATGTAAGCTAAATGTTCATTCACTTTAAATAAATTTATAGAATTTGTACGGTTATTATTATAATCGATGTTGATTTGATATTGAGCGCTATAATAAATCTAAATATTCACTTAGAATTTCATATTATTTGCACTTCAATTCAAACATTCAATTGATTTTAATACGAATAAAAACAATAAAGCAATTTAATTATAGCACAAAAAAGAAAATTGAATAAATGACAGACTAATTAAGGCACTATTGCATGCATAAAAAACTTAAAGTAAATGATAATTTTTTCATAATTTGGTATAAAAGTGTCTAAAGAACACAGCAAAACAAATTGACTACAAAATCAAAGTTGTGTTTCAATTATTCTCTTGTTTCTCTTGTGTAGCTTTAAATTGAGTGCATTTATCTTCCATTTCAGCTGAAAAATAAAATTTTGTTAGTTTTGATTAAAATGAAATAATAATGAATTTAGTATTAATTTATTATTACCATCTGTTGCTCCCAAGCATTGTCCCCATTCGACAAGAGTTATTTTGTGGTCATCGTTAACGTCGCAATTGTCGAGGAATTCAGAAATGCAACTTTCCATCGATAATAGTGGAGCGCGAAGTGGAAACAGTTCGTGACGAGACACATGCCTTTATTAAATTCAATTTTGTTCATTTAATTTTATTTATAAAAAGTTTCCTTTATTCAAAATTTAATATTCTATTTTTTGATTGAATGGTTCAACAAAATCTATTTTTAAGTAAAAATTTTTGATTGTTAGTCAACTAAACAAATAATCTTTTAGAGCTTCAGAAAATTTTTGTTTAAAATAGATTTTGTAGAGCTTTTTGCAGTTTGGTATTACCTGTCATGTGGCTGTTTATCCAAATCACAAAACTTCCATATGATAGCATCGATCCATTTGCGACTCAAATGGTCAGAACTGTCTTTACTTACGTGAAGCTTTTTGCTAATGACAGATAAATTACAAGTATTTTAGAATATTATCACTGCATTTAAAAATACTGGAACTTTAAATTAAAGAGATCTTAAATTAATACTTGTGCATCACTGTAAATGCTTTTGTAATACCTAATGATGTGGTCGAGCCATTCTCTCATTCTTCTGGGAAAATCTTCCAAAACTTCTTTTCTGCACTCAGGAAGTAATTGACATTCACCATAATAATCAATATGCATGTGTTTGTGTTCATCAGTGCAATCACTAGATAACCCTATAGTTGTGAATTGATTTTAAAATAAGAGCATATTATTTTGCAAATACATAAGTTATGCTGAGTTTCTACTGTAAAAACCTATAAACCAGAAAACTTAACTATTATTTGTATATTGAAAGCACAAGAACTTAGTAATTATTTGAAAATATTGAATATTAAATAATTTAAGAGTTATTAATTAACATAAATTATTTGGATTGATAGTACAGTATTTTTTGATAACGAACTTACCGGTACTTAATAAGAGGACAAAACTTACTTTTTATGTCTTTCTTATACTCATCTCGAAATCAATGATATCATTGCTCGAAATTAGTAAAATATTTATGCGTTTTTAATTTATTGTTATGGATATTACTCATGTTTTATCCATATATTGCAGATTAAAACAATTTACAGTGATTTTCAATTATTTGTAAAATACTCTGAGACTGTCTGAGACAGACATAAAAAAACAATTCCGAATATCTCTAATAAGTCAGAAGTGCAGAGACCAAAAATTTATAGTTGGAGGGGTAGCAACAGGAAAAATATCAGATTTAACAATTTTTTCAACAGACCTACATTTCGCATAAAATGCAAACCAGAGCCTAACGTTTTCGGGTTTAGTTATAATTAAAAAGTATTGAGTAAAGCAAAACAATCAAAATCTCGCAACAAACTCAAATACATATATAAAAGATTTATGTTACAATTTATTTCAATTATAAACTACTATAAGCTTATAAGATCATTGAAGAATAAAATAAAAGTTTAAGAAAATCCATTTAAGCAGTAAAATAAGCAGAATATTCTGTTCCAAGTAAGGCTGTGTCCACGATTACACAAAGCAAACAAAGGATTTTAACAAATTAGTTAAGGCTGTTATTATTGAAAATAATGTCAGATCTAAGTTTTTGGGCACAACACCAAAGCAAAAATAATTGGGTACAACACTGGTTTCATCGTCTACATTGTAACAATGTATTTATATATCAATAACTATATTTCAATGGTTTTTCCTTAAAAATGAATTTTTATGGTATATTTTTACTGTAGTAGTACTTGTACAGTAGTTTTACTATCACTCAAACAAAGTTAGGTCGCTATCAAACCAAAAAAATGCAGAAAGAAAAGGGTTTGAGAGCTAATTGAATCCAATTTGTACTGATTAAGGTTTTGAGAAATCAAAATTTTAATCATATATTTAAATAAGCACTGACTTAAATTTAGTTTAATAATTAGTTTGAATAAAAATAAAATTTTCAATGACTAAAATTATAGTCCAACTAGAGATTCAATATTTCGGGTTTTTCACGCCTATTCGGGGTGGTTTAATCGAGTTAAGAAATTTAAGTCAATTCTGATTTTATAGGGCTTAACCCAAAAATTTATTTTCAATTTCTGGTACATAAATTCAAAATATTTACGTGTATTAATGAATATGTCCCTCTATATCTCAATTGAAATACAAGATCGAGTACATATTTAGGTGTTCATCAGTTAATCTTTAGCGGCGATCTGTTTAAAGATTTCTAAATTTCGAAAATGATCTCAGCATTCATACTATTAGAAAATTTAAAAAACATCACGTAATACGCATGTTCACTTTCGGTTCAATCGGGTTAAACCAGAAATGTAAATTCTCTATGTTCAACATTTGCCTAAACTTATTAATGTATCCCTACTAAAGATGAACATAGGCTAGGGCTAGCCTAAGCTCCAGGCTCGGCTCGAGGGCCCTTTTTGAGCCTGAGGCTCAGGCTTAGGCTCGAGACTCAGATAGTTGAGCCTGATGAGCCTGTACCCAAAATTTCATATAAACCTGTGATAATGTGATATGTAATTTAAAAATTACATTTAATATCGATAAAAATGCGACTTAGATATGCTTTGAGCTAATACATTAAGGAACCATAGTATTCTAAGTTTCTTATTATAATAATTAAAAGCATTAACTCAGGCTGAGCCTAGGCTCGGAGTTTTCGAGCCTATGTTCATCTTTAATACCTACTATGCATCGCTGCAGCATTTTCCTGGATTTTAAATAACTTTGTTTGTGTGACTGTTTTATACTGTACATTCCTTTGACAGATGCCCTATATTTATGTGTTACTGATATGCTATGCTTTGATATTTATAAAAAATGATTTACTTGTGAGATAGTTAAGAATGAGATTCAGATTTACAATTACTGGTCATAAAAAATACTGTAGATTCCAATACCTTCTAAGCACATGCAACGATGTCTGAACAAATGACAATCCGATTGCCAGGTTGTGTTCTGGTTGGAGCAAACACGACGACGAACATCGGTATTATCAGCGCATACACTGTAATATTTAAATGTAAATTCATTATAAACTAATCATCTTTGAAATGCTCTCATAATAATAAACTGTAATTTGCAGTTGTTTTAGAAAATAAAAATAAAAATAAAATAAATTATTTAAAAGAATGTTTAAACAAATATTTTCAATAATATGCAAAGCAATGTTTGAAATAACTTGAGCTAAAGAAAACACGGAAGTGCTATACAGTGTATCTTCAAGTTTTAATGTCTATAAAAGCAATTTTCAATCATTGAAAAGAGCGGCTCTATATGAATGTGAGGCATCTGTTTATAATATCTTAAGCAATTAGATTAACTTAATTTTTAAACAGAGAAGTATTTGTGATGTATTTTTAGATAACGTATTCCATATGAAAATAAAATGCAAGCCTAAAGTGTAAATAGAAAAATATTTATTTCGATTATAAGACAAAAACTAAATGTTCCGTAATATCATAGCTATGAATCGCTTATAAAGCACATTTCAAAATAGAAGTGTTAGCTGCAAAAGAGTGGCATTTATTCTAAAGAAATCATTTTTAAAAGAACCACTAAATAAGAAACACTTTTTATTTCTTATTATTATTCAATTTGTTTAATTTTCAGAACTATTTTTTTCCTAAGCTGTCTCATAAGTTATTTTGCAAAATAATAATTATTAAGCTTTTATACGATATGATCCAATAGTTAAAAATCGGTAGTTTGCAGTGTTTATTATTCTAATACGAATTTCTGTGTTCATAAAAATAAAATTTTATTGAGTCCTCAAAATTTGATTTCTACACTAATTACATGTTTTCAAGTTCTCATTGAGTTAAACTCATGGTTACAAATGTTGAAAAATGAATCATAGCTCTGATATCTCTCATATCTGTCTCATGTTATCATTTACTCGAATAAATATTCCGGAAATTATTTGAGAGTATTTGAATAGTTGGTAATTAAGGCAAACTCACTCACCTAATGCATTGACATTTGGATGCACCCGATTCTGGATCTATAACACACTCCTTTCCAGCTCCACATTTAGTTTTACTGCAGGGATCTATCAATTGATTGAATCAAGATTTGTAAAAAAAGATGTAAAGCAGAAGAAAACGAAAGCAAAATTATATCGAAAGCTATTGTGTCGAAAGATATGTATTGAAACTCAAGTTAGCTTACTTTAAAAGGCTGTGAATGCAAATAATAGATATTTAGATACATACCTTGCTTAACCTCATTACTACTCGCTGTTGTACTGACTTGTATTATATTAGTTTCTTCTGTTACTTGATTTTTAGATTGTTTTCGATGCTTGAATACAAAATAGATTACTTTAATAACTATTTCAATGAATTTACTTTGAAAATAAAGTCGAACCGTTTAACTATACCTTTTTGGCTTCAATATTTGCAATAACAAAAAGCACTAACACAACATATACTATCAATTTATGCATTTTGGTTGGTATCAAACAATTCAAATATTGACATATATATCAATTGTTCAATTGAGAAAAGTATAGAAATTGTTTGTTAATTCTTTAAAAATTTTCAATTTTAGGTATAATAACTTTTTCTGGTGACACACCCAGAGTGAGAAGCCTTTCTCCAAAAATATAGCTAAAGGGAGAGCAGAAGTTTTGTAAGATATCGTATCTTTGGCTCTGGCATGTAGTTTAGCTGTTAGGTTGAAGGCAAACGTTTTAAATAAACAAAATAGTTCTTTATTTAGCATATAGTACTCACTTCTTTGCACATGTTCTCTATCATATGTGAAATGATTTGGATTTTAATTTTATTTTTTAAGGAAAAACTTTCGTTTAAGATTTGAAGATAAGTCGCTTTTCCACTCTGTATATCAACTGTAATGCAGAAATTTAATTTTTATTATTTCAAAGATTAAACTTTCACAGAATCTTATAAATAAATGAGTTTATGCAAAGCAAAAGCCAAGTTATGCTAAATTCTATTAAAGTTAAATGAAAAGACTTATGAAAAACATTAGTCTAAATAATATTCCAATTAATTCAATTTTATTATATAACGGGGTGTAATATAAAATCCGGAATTTATTCATTTTCTAATTGCTAGAGTTTAATAAAAGATAATTATTTGAAAATTTAGATCTATATATAGAAACAATATATACAAGATTAATTGGTATTAATGATAAATGGCTATATGTTCATCTTCTGCACATTTCCGGCTCCGTTTTCGAGCACTCTCAAAAATATTTTTGACAACATTCGGGTCGACTTTTTTTGAGGCACAACCGGTTATAATTTGAAGATATTTAGTGTTTTCCTCTTTGCAACCATTCTTGTTGACATTCTCTAAAAAGATATCCTCAAAATTGTTCGGGTGGCCGGCATTGCGGGACATTTGTTGGATTGAGATATTTGTAAATTAAATTGAGCCCATAGGAAGCCCATAGAAAGTAATGGTAATCAAATTATCACTTTCTGTTAAAGACAATTTTTATGGCTTTCATCATATTTCGGTGAAATTTTTTTGTCATATTTCTTGATAATTCTCTTCTTTAGCAAATATGCCACCATTTTAGTCACTCATTTTGTGTGCAATTATACTTTCAGGCAATGTTTGACAGTCAAATGTTTAGTCTTTTGATTATGTTTTATACAAAATGTCAAACTCTTTCAGGCAATAACTTTAGTTTATAAATCATAATTAACACAAAATTAATTGTAACCAAATACAAATCATATCAATCAGCCTAATATGTGACCTATCATTCAATAAAAAATATTTTTTCTGAGTTATATTTTTCACGCTATAAACTTGATCCGGATTTTATATTACACCCCGTTATCTATCATTACTCAAATTCTGCAAATAATAGCACTCTGTTTACTATAGAATATCAAACTATTGGTTCCTTTAAAAACCAAATAATTTGGAAATATATAAAATATTCTTTGTTTAAATTGGTTATGGATTTGTGCATATAAAACATAGTGATTCACATACCTGTATATTCAACAAATACAGTATAACTTTATAATGTTGAGTATATCTACTGTATAATCAGTCAATTATAATTTGTAGTTGTCTTCTTTTTAAAATGTTTTCTTTATTTGTAGTTTAAGTTTAATTAAAGTCAATTTTAATTCAAATTTATTTATTTATATATAATTTTAACAAAAGGAATAACAGACGAGTATTAAATGATTACTCAAGAAGTTTGATCATTATTAGAAAAACGTATTATTTTAATGGGAAAATTCTCTGTAATTAAATGGTTGTCCTCTAATATAATAACGATATTCACTTCAAATTCTAGAAAATATTAAATCATACAAATTATATATAAATATACTTATAAATGATAAAACAGACTCAAACCTACACTAAGTATTTTATATTTTATCAGTCGACAACCCATGAAATTGAAATTAGAATTTTTTTTAAATAGAAATATTTGATATAAAAATATAGTTTCCTTTATTATATAATTTGAATAGCAATGAATTTTTTACTATTAAACTATTATATTTATAAAATACTTGAGTAGTTAGAGTCTGTTTAGTTGCATATTGAAAGGGCAAAAATGGATTTATACCTATTTTAAAATTGTTAGTTATCAAAGAGGGACACGTAAAAAGACGCGGAAATATCATATAAATAGGTATAACGACTCCTCGGCTCACATTTCCCTCACCTATCTGTATGTTTTGAATTTCAGTTGCTTTTAAAGTGAATATAAAAAATAATAGCAATAAATATTTAGACTTAAGGCAATTAGAAAAGCATGAATACCGTCGCGCGCATATCCTTCAGCACAACCACAAGTTTCGACGCGAACTAATTGTAATTCAATACTTCTTATGACTGCATCGCAATGCTCGACACATAACTCTCCAGTGAATGGTTCGGTTATCTTACATAAAGTTGAGTCCAATCGACCGCTTATTTTGAATTTTGGAATTTTTGATTTCTTTAGTTTGAATGAAATATATTTAAAAGTGTGAAATATATAGTTAAACATAAACAATGTTATAACGAAGGCTCACATCTTTCACGTTTTGCAACGATTCGGGTGTTATCAAGAAGTTGACTGATTTTTGTGGAGTTGGCGTCAATTCATTTGGTTTACGGTATTCCACAATGAATTCAACGATCTTTTGAAGATCTTTGTTAAGCATCGGGCGCTTCAGTTCACACTTTATTAAATACTAAATCAACAAAATTATAATACAATTGATTGACAAGTAATCAAATAATACTAATAGTATTGACTAATACTTGAATAGTGAGGAAAACTCCGTGATATGTCTCGTAAAGAGTCTTATTGGTCTTCGCACGTAATGGCAGTTCGAATGGGATCTCAGTCTTACCAATCGGTAATTTACCACTTTTTGCAATTTCCAGATTATAACTGATGAGTGGGACCGGCTTTCAGTGCAATCATACGTAAAGCATTAATATCTCGTTAATTAATACTTAAATGAGAATAAATGAAATGATATATACTTTGACTGAGTTATAGAAAGCCTCAAAAATGCCCACATTTTTAGAGCTGAGCTGCATATTAACGTTGGCCTCAACTGAGAGCACTATTCCTTCGTGTCTTGACTCTGACTTACAGTCAAACACAATCACACCCGTCAACTCATCCTTTAATTAAATAAACAAAACTCTTATTGTTATATCAAATAATTAATAAAACATATCATAACACATACGCCTTCGTTGTATATTTTGTTGACTCGCTTTAGTCTAATGTCTAAAGACATGATAAAACTGTTTAAACTAATTATATTTTATAATCAAATATCAAAATTATAATAATTATAGTATTGTTTTGCAAATCATAATAATGAGGCGTTTCGCAATGTTAGGCATAAACG
>JAQGCH010001174.1:0-16942 GCA_034699485.1 Nanhermannia elegantula | reverse complement strand
TGCTTGGTCCCCCCTTTGATTTTTAAGTTGTCTAGGTAATGTCCAGTTTTGGAATCAATTTGACCTGGTCACCCTACCTTTAAGTCAAAAAGCGGCATATAAATGAATAATCACAGGTTCTTGAATGTAATAGTTACAGTAATTATTGATTTTTACTACTATTCTCATTTACATGATTTAATTTTAAATATTCAAAGTTAATTTCATTAAATTAATTATCTGCAGAAACTGGAACAATAAATTGAGCCAATAATGAGAGACTTGGAAATAAGCTCAAAAAATTCTTTAAAGTTATGTTTATGTTTAAGTAAGAATTTAAGGTACTGTTCATCTCTAGCAGATACTATGGATCTCAACTCTCCAGCTTTACGCCGAAGTCTCCAGCTTTTAGAGGAGTTCTACAGCCCCCACCTGAGGTGGCAAGCTGGAGGCTTAAATCTTCAATTTGTGAATAATTGTTGAATAATTTGGTAAAATTAACATTAAATTTCAATGAAATGATGAGAAATTTTCAAAAATTTATAGTCAAAATGCATATTATTATTTAATTAAAATGCAAGCTCGTGTTCATTTCAAATGCTCATAAAACCCCTTTAAGAAAATTGAAAATATTTAATATATACTTTGGTTCCCTATTGATTTTTAAGGTAAAAATTGAAAAATCATGCCTTAGGTCCCCCTTTTTGATGTTTTTCTCCAGCTTTGAATTAATGAAGTGTTGGGATCCTATTGTTTGCTCCTCTCATATGATTAACAAGCTTTGCTTGAGTGTACTGCACAGTAGTGTCTCTTTATAATGAATCCAAAAGAGATCAGCTTATTATAAAGCAAGTTCATTATAAGTATTTTAACATTCGTCTCTACAGTTCTCTATAAAAATTGTTTATAGAATTGCTCACAATAACTAAAGATAATGTATTTGTATTTTTTTTATGACATTAAAATTCTTTTGATAACATCTTTTTAAAAAACAGATTTTAGATCTCAGTTATTACGTCTGAAAGAGTTTTTTACTAATCTTTTTCTTGAAATAAATTGAATTATTTTTTCAATCCAATTCCATTACTAAAACATAGTTTTCAAAATAAAACTTTTACTTTATCTCTTACTTAAAAATAATGAAATTTTGCCCATTTGTCTTCCCTTCACTCTGAACATAAGTTCTTAGTCGAGATTATTTTCCAGACCAACTAACTTTTGTATTGTATATGTTTAAGAAATTGTAAGAAGTAAGTACATTACCTAATCTCTCACTAATCTGTAAAACGAAAATTTTTGTTATAGGAGAGTAGAGTTTAAAATAACATTTTTAGTATTAAATAAACTTTAAGTTATGTCAACAAATCATTTGATAATTTGAGTTAAATGAATGTCAATATTGTGGAAGACAAATACAAAATTTTACAACTTCTCAGATTATAAGTACAAAGTAGACAACAATATAATTTTTTTTACAGCAAGTATTTTTGAATTCATAAATACACTTAAAGTCTTGGTTCAAATACAATTAAAAATTAAAGTTAATTTGTATTACAAATAAAAACCTACCAAACAAGAGAATAATGATGAATAAAAATATTTCTTTATTATAAAAATAAACTAAAGTCAAAACTAAATGTTTATTCTTTGAGTTCTGTTTATTATTGCCTGAAATCGTTTAAATAAAAAAAATGATTGGACCCCCTTTTGGCGAACACTAACAGCTCAAATAAAACAAACAATTTTGTTTAAAAAAGCATTACTATTAATGAGCATTTACTGATTAGACCACTGCCGTAACTAGGGATGGACAAGGGGGGCTATAGCCCCAAAGGTTTTTGACCAATTAAGTGTAGGTCTGTAGCAATTTTTAAAAATTATCATATTTTGGGGTTTTCCTATGTTTAGCCCCCCCCCTCAAGCTGAAAATCCTGGTTACGGCGCTGGATTAGACGCTCAGTAATCGCGCCTCTAAAGTGCACCACTGCTTTTGTGTGCAGTGCATAATTAAAATAATTAAAAGGAAATATATTTGAATAATTATTTATATCAGATTGAGTTAGTTCTTATCAATATATGTATCGAAGTTTTTTTAGTTTAAATTCTATTAATTCTGATATTTTTGAATATTTTTAATCCTGAAGTTTAGATAGGGAACAACAACTTTTAATCTCATAGTAGCAGTAATTCTCTTGAGCTCAAAAATACATATTTGTTATTATATTCTATATGTATAGCAATTAACTTATATAAAAAAAATTTGAACTCATTTTGTTTCATAAGTGTTAAGTTATTTGAAATTACATGAATTCCAGACCAATCAGCGCTTTTCATGTCAGCAATTCTGGAATTGAACTTTTGAATTATAGAAAGATTTGAGAATAAAAAATAATTAGATATAAAACTACTCTTTCGTAATCAGAAACTATTTTTAACTGAGAAGAAATAAAGAACAAAATGAAAGAATATCTCGAGAGAAATGCATTCGACTTAATTATCCCAATATTGAAGACCTTTTATTAATCCCTTATTTGTAAAGTGCTGTAAAGTTAAGACTCAATAGAATAAAATTCATTGTCTTATAACAAAAATGTGTTTAATAAACAGGAGCTAAAGTTAAACCTATTAACAAAAGACATGCTTTTATCTAACCTTAAAAGAAAATTTTTAGATATATTTTGATACGGCTTTAAAAATATTCAGTTATATTATGTAAAGAAAGATAAATAAAACATTTCTCTCAATTCACAGTTAATTCTTAGGCAAGAATTTCAATTCAAATACCTCTGGACTGAAATTGGATTAAAATTGAGAAATAACTTCTTTCAAGTCATTTAATAACATACTTATTAAAAATTTATTGTTTTAAGCCCTGAAGAATTCATTGAGTTTACATTGAATTTGTTTATTATTTATAAAAACAAGTAATTGAATGAATAATTAATACAAACTATAGATAAATGTTAAATAGAAATCAGTTTTGATAAAAGGAAAAAACTAAAACTTTATTTAAGACTATGTGTTGATTAAGTGTATGATTGTCTCAAACAGACAATTGATTGACTCAATGGAGTGGTCTTTCCATTCAGTTATTGTCCTCTTATATAATGAATTAAAACATTAGTCTCTAAGAGTTTTTTGGTAATGCGAGAGCATTAACACAAATATGTATTATAACTAATTTTTAAGATTTGTAAGTAATTTAAGAATAGATTCAATATTAAAAGGGACCATAATAGCGATTAGATTCAATTCAATTAAAACCTATACTTTTAAAGTATTAAAAACTAATTTAACTTCAAATTAAAGTTGAATTTGATGTCTAAGTGAGTGTATTAAAGAGTTAAGTAATTAATACAAACTTTTGACTCGTATTTAATCACAACATAACACACGTGAAGTTTAATTGTTTTTAAATAAATGGATTGTAATTAAGGATTAAAAAAATGTTATTTTAAGATATATTCAAATAGAGGTTAATATTTATTTAGTGTTTAGAGATCTATAGAAATCAATTATTTTATGCGTTATATTAGGTCTGAAACCATTCAATTTAATTGATTTGATTTGTGAACAATTATTAATCACTTCTATAAGTCCTTTATCTGTAATATAAGGCAAAAAGTCAGGCACTTCTTCATCGACTATTCCATTACTGAATATAATTGACTCTAATTTTGTGAATTTTGACAATAAAATCATAGTTTCATCAGTTAATGACATATCACATGCCTTTATATCCAAATGTTTGAGTTGTGGTAAATATATGTCAATGCCTTTGAAGTGATCGCTTATGGAATACAATTCCATCTTTATATGAGTCAATAATTTGCAGTCTTTAAGTGACTCACAATTGAGTCCATCAGTATTTTGAAAATGATAAGAAAAACTCAAATATTTGAAAAATTGGAAAAATTTCAATATTTATGAGACTTGTAGTCCTGTTTGAGTCAAATACAAACTCAAGCCTTTAATTGCAATGCATTTAATACCCATTTGTTTAAAACATTCACAGAATTTTTCATTAAGTTCTTCTTTGTTATCGTATATAAGTTCAAAACCTTCTAATTTTGTAAAATTTGAAATTTATTTTAATAAAACATTTCGACTCTTTTGAGTCACTTCTTCAGTAACAATAAGTGCAATAATTTTAAGTTATTTTTATAATTATTGACAAAATTCTGCACAAATTGAGTGTCATTTGTGTTAATAAACAATTGGTTGACATTAAAACCGATAGAAACCAGATTTGGACACAATCTCAACAGTACTTCAACTCTATTATGAACTCTAAGAATCAGAACCTTTGATATCAAGAATTTTTGTCCAAATGTTTCTCCGAATAGTTTCAAAGTTTGTTCAGTTATTCCTTTAAAAGGGAACTCAATTGGCTTCAAATGAATGCAATGTTTTATAATTAGTTTCATTACCTCTTCAGCAGTGCTTTCATTCAATTTATTCAATGAATGACAATATTATTAATGAATTTATACTTTTTTAACACACTTTCAAATGCTTTCAAACTCAATAAACAATAACTTTCTTCTGTTTTCTCTAATAAAGCGTTTAAAGTGTTTTGTTTCTCATTATGTGTGTTATTATTACATAATATAAGACTATTTTGTTTACTATAAACACATCTGTGAAACTGTTTTGAAACGCATTCAAAACCTATTTTGTCTCAAAATGAGAGAAAACTCAATAAGAGTTTACACAAATCATTACAAACTCTATCACTAAATGAATATCTTCTGTACTCATCACTTGATTTTTGATCTGATTCTAAATCACGAATACTTTTAGCCATTTCTTCATTTATCGCATGTTTTGTTGGTCTCGACTTTGACTCGTCTTCTGGTGATTGCGGGCGAGGACTGAACTCATTATACAATCTGTTAATTGTCTCAAATGTGGTACTGTTTGGACCCAAACATGCGTTCACTTCTTGTAAACACAGTTCAGAACTTAAACCTCTTTTAGTTATAATAAGTGATGACTCGAGTGATGACGTCTTCGGACAAATTCATAGTCTCTAAGAATATATCAATTCTTATATCAAATCAATTATTAGTTATTTATTAAGCAGTTTATGTGTCAGTCAGTGTCCATTAATTACGTAACTCAAAAAGGGGTGGAAGGGGTCTGAGGCCAAAGATACCAAAGCGTTACATAGGGAGGGGTAGGGGTGTGAACAGCAGTGTTACGTAACGTAACGTATTAAGAAAAAATGTGATGTTTTTTGTGACTTAAAATCCTTTAATACAGCTTTAATACAGAGATGTTTTACTTATATATAAGTACAGTATTATAATTAGAGCCCCCACTAATCGGCGTAAGAAAAACAGAAATTTCGGAGGTTTTATTCGGTTTAAGTTAAAACCGAAATTTTTTAAGAAAATTCGGCGGTAACATAAAAAGAGTAAAAGACACAAATAAAAGCATTAAAAAACATTACTATTATTAAAAATTATTATTAAGTTTATGTTCAATATCTCATTTAAAATACAATAGCATTTACTTTTTAAGCGCTTCTTCATTCATATTCAGTCGCTTCTCATCTTCGAAAATATTGTAATTGAAGATAATATTTATTAAATTAAATACTAGAAAATGAAAGCACTTGTCTGCTGAAAACTGTTAAAAAAGTTATAAATATCAGATCTATTACCGGTTATACCCTAATTTCGTGTAGATAAACCGCACACACGTATAAACCGCACCACTAAAAATAACCGCAATTTCATTAAAAGTCGGATAATACCAGTGAGAATAACCCAATCCCATAAACTGCAGTCATTATTTTCTTAAGATTTTAACTTCTTTCTTCAGATAAACCACGGCTTATCTAAACGAAATTAGGTTATAAGTAATAAAGGAGGCTTACACCGGGTCTAAATTTTTAAAATCGGCGGTAATATTCGGGGTATTCTGCGTAAATCGGCCTTAGACGTAATTAGTGGAGGCTCTAATTATATTATACTACTGTAGTAGAAGAATATTTAAATTTAACTTTTGTGTTAGACCTTAATAATAAAAGTTTTTTCAAAGTTTGTTTAAGACAATGGTCTTTATTTCCATTTTAAAAGGCTTTTCATATAGAATAATAGCATCACTTTAATTCATTATGGATTAGGCCAAATCCTCATAATACATAAAAAATAGTGATCTCAATCAACTCACAAATTCTGAGGTTAACGCTGAGATGCGCTTATAAGTCTTGAAATCTGTTACAAACATAATAAGATGATTTACTAAAATAAATATACCACGAAGTATGACTTTTTAGCTTAATTAACACTTTGAATGGATTTCTGGTATATTTATTTAGTTTAATCACTTGCAAATCAGTTGCAAACTATGCCTACTTGTTAATTAAATTCAATATTTAATGGAAGTCAATATTTATTTATTTGCTTCTTCTTAATTTAAATCACAGCCGTAACTAGGGATGAGCAGAGGGGGCTATAGCCCCCAAAGATTTTTGTACATTTAAGTGTAGGTCTGTAGCAGTTTTAAAAAATTGCCATATGTAGGGCTTTTCCTATGTCTAGCCCCCCCCCCAAACTGAAAATCCTAGTTACGACACTCATTTAAATCAATGTTTTTCTTATTTGATTTTCTTATTCATCTGTGTTTCAGTTCAGAATCTGAACCTTTGGCTTGAAATGCAAGCATTTCTATTCTGATACCTATTCTAGGAATAGAAACAACACTAGTTTAACACACAAACTGAATTTCATGTTTGAACACAATTTGAATGGCAGGTTAGTTAAAAGATTAAGTTAAATAAGTAAAGTTATAGTTGTTTTATTCAAATTATAGATTATTTTATTGTTAGTGAAGGAAAAATAAATTTGATTATGAAAGTTATGCAATCCTAAGAATAATAGGATATTAGAATATAAGTGTTGGCCTAAAGCCTACAGAGCATTAAAAGGATGAAAGTGTCATCAGTGCATATGTGGTGATCGCGCAGAGCACGCAATATTCTGTACTTCAGTTTTCATCACATCTCTCTCTCTCATATATTATATAAAGAGTGAAAGTGATTGCGAGCGGAGAGAAGAGCAGAAAAGTTTTGCCACTCGTTCGTTAGTAAAAGTTTCTTTCAGATTAAGTTAATATTTATCTAATAATAGCGTGATCTTCAAAATTATTCCAATTCTTTTATCATATTCTCTCATTTTTTTTAATAGTAATCAAGTCTTCAATGTATTCAAGTGAATAACAAACAATTCAAAGCCACTGTTTTTATGGATTAATTGAATGTAAAACATGTTTCTATGGAAATGTTTTTGAAACAAATTCTCTCGTTTTTCTGTTTGAAATCATAATAATTATAAGTTTTTATCTTAACTTTCAATAGTACTGGTATTCGTCAACTTAATAGTTATTAGTTAATAGTCTGACTACTACTTAGTGATGACGATTCTGAAGTCGTGTTGTTATTGTATTTCATTAAGAAGAGGATGTTTTATAATCGGAATTTTTACATTAGTAAGAATTTTCTTAATTTATTAATTTAGTGGTATTTTTAAGGATTTTTTTTATAAATTGTAAGCAAAAACTTCCATAAAAATAAATTTTTTTTGTTTTAAAATTGAAAATCAGTTTTTCTTAACATATATTAATAGTTTAATGAATTTAAAAAATATTTCTAATCCTTAAAGAATTTTGAATTATTCTTCAAATTCTTGAGGAATAATGAATTGGAACTTTATATAATTGAATTATTTTCCTATAATTATGAATTATATTCATAAAACAATTAATGAAGACAATAAATATTATAAATGACCATAAATTAACATTGAATTATTGTGATTTTTGAAATCCTAAAATAATATACTAAAACTAAACACAAACAACAAATAGAATTACTGATGTACAATAGCTAACATAATACCATGTACTGTAATAATTATTAAGCTCATTGATTAATCATAAAACAAATCAACAGATTAAATGATTAATGTATTACTAAAACACATTACTAAACAGAAGGCTATTTAATTGACAATTTTTTAATCACTTTAATCACAGATATCTAAGCACTGCTTTATTTACTTTTTTATTGAAAGATTTTAGTCTAATTAATATTGTAAATTACCTTATATTCACAGATTATTATTAAAACTTATAATACATGGTATTCTGTTAGCTATTGTAAAAACAGTATTTTCTGTTTGAAAAATTTCAAATCTTTATTAGATTTGAAATTTTTCAAACAACCACACTGTGCAACTCTAGAAGTCTATACAAATCCCAAGGTATACTTGTACTTGACATTGAAATTTTAAGTTACGGAATCCACTGAAGCAATTGTTTATTTTAACTCCAGGTCTAGACAAATAATTAAATATTTTTGAGAATTTATTCTTATAAAAAATTATATTTGTTTTTATTGCATTCAAGCGTGTAATACATGAACTGAAATAATGCATAAAATATTTTTTTGTAAATATTAGTTTTTTTCAATTTCGATCTCAGAATAAGAAAAATTTTAAAATTAATTTTTAATCTTTTATGTTCTATACGATGAGTGCTTTTTTCTATTTTATTAACTCCAATCTAAGTTGAGTGAAAACTTTATTTAATTCGAGCAAACATTGTATTGAAAAGTGTTTCTATTAATAAATTAAAGCAATTCTTGTTTATCTCAATCCCACATAAACTAAGAAATTCTTAGTAAGAATGCAAACAAAAACCATTTCTTACATAAGTATAAACAATATCTATGATGTGATAAATTAAAAGATTCAATAACAAGAAAATAGCTGAAGGGCTTCCCTTTTATGCACAAATTCTCTTAAGTACTTTCATATTTCACAGTATAAAAAGTTTTCTAAATATAAAATGAAATAATATAATGGCTCTTATTGTTAAAAGTTTTTTTACTTTCAATTCTCAAAATATAAGTTACAAGGAAACCAAAATATATTGAATTTATTTTTTTCAATACTTCTTCTTATCCAAACATTTTCTTATCCGAGATATCCTTTGTTATGTTCCAAAGGAAAAAAATTCTTAATTCGTTAAAAAAATTTCTGAAGAGATCTTTAAAGATATTTCACTCAAACTTTCTTTAAATCATTAATACTCATGAAATGCTTCTTAAATAAATATTCTTTTATTTATTTTTTATTTTGTTTTACATAACAGAAGTGTACTATTGATACAAAAACATTTGGCTTAAAATATATACAATACTTGTGTTTAAGCAGTGCCGTAGCCATGATTTGGTGTCAAAGATGTAAAATTTTGGAAATTAAGTAAATTATGAACTTATTAACTGAAGCTTTTATTTATTTTTATTTTATAAGCTGTTGCATAGGGTGTATGTGACGCGTTTTTGGGTCAGAAATCTGTAGAATTGTTGAACATTGTTCAGAAAAAACAATATTCATCATGTGAAAGGACCAAAATTAATTTCTGATGAGGCCAGTACCCCATTGGCCTACCGCTGGCTACGGCTCTGGACATGAGATTAGGCAATAACCCAGTAATTTGAGTAAAATCTGTCTCTAAAACTTGTACTTTTAAAAGATATGATAGCATTATATTCATCGTTTCGTGCGTTACCAGCATTTAAATTACAGCACACATTTTGTATACATATTCAATTATTTTACTCAAATATTTGCATAAAAATTTGCATAAATTTAAATATTTTTTAAATAATTTAAAAACAACTCACTTTTACAAAATTCAAATTAAAATATTTGAATTAATTTTATTTATTTAGTTATTTTTCACAAATTCAATTTTAATTTAAAAACTCAAAAAATTTCTGTTTATCATTTAATTAACTAAAATAATTAAATTGAAATTCAAAATACTGGGACTGAACTGATATTCAGGAAAATTGTCAAAAATGTTATTTACTTTCAGAAGCTATCACTTTCATTTCATTTTAACTGATTTTTAATATTTGACTTTCACTTTCGTTTCAATTCAATGATATTTCCATTTTTAACTTTCACTTTCATTTTAATTCACCGTATTTTTCGATTTTCATTTTCGTGTCGCATAGGGTTTACAGTATTTTGAAAACAGTGGCTTTAAATTACAGAAACCATTGATAAGGTAAAAATTTTAAAAACTTTTTGGCACCCCTGAAATATTTTTTGCCCATCAACCAGTACCGTATCCAGAAATTTTTGCTTTGGGGGCCTGGGCCCCCTTGGCCCCATAGGTGGGTACGGTAAAAATAACATATATCCCTAAAATAAGGTAATATTGAACTCACTAAATAAAAAAATCATATAATTTTGAAATAACATTCAATTAAAGCATTTAATGAATCACTATTTTCTAGTATTTAGATATTTAATTATAAATTATATTTTTATTAAAAGTTCATCAAAACAAATAACTTATAATAATTATTACAGTACCGATGCTTTTACTCAAAAAATTAATTAAAATTTGATATTTTTAATCCACTATTTAATAAAAAAAAGTATAAAATGAATATTAAATATTTCCATATTATTAAACGAAATAATAGTTTTTGTTCAAAAATAGTGCTTCGATTCTCAGCTCAAGCATAAAATGAAAACATTTCAAATCATAGCTTCAAATTATTTACAGTATATCACACACTAGTTCTCGGATATCACTCAATCATTTCTTATATAATAAAATCTCATCTATTTTATGGTGAAATTATAAGAATCTGGGCCTTAAATGATTAGAATAATAGCCCCCTTAATGAATAATTCTGAGGGTTCTGTATTTTATGATTTCTCGATAATATTACTGAGCCCTAAAACTTAATGAGTTTGGACGAACTGCTGACTTGCGAGAGACATCCATTTATAGCACAAATTTAATCATAACTCTCACTGACAGTACTGTAGGCATAAATTTAATGAATAAAGTATACCATAAGTATCATAAAAGAATATAACTCATGTCTACTTTATCCCTCAGGTTATTGAAACTTTTACCTGATTTATATGACTCCAGAATTAATAACAAAATAACTCTTCATATGATTCAATTTTTCAGTAAATATTTAGTCAGCTCTTAATATATTTTCTTAAATCAGATGGAAATCAGTCTAATAGTCTGCTTAAGGTTAAGGTCAATGAGTGCTATCCACACACGAGTTCTGAGAATAATAGTGTACACGCTTTTTATAATACATGTCATAGTTTTATAAACATTTAAATATAGATAATTAAAAATGAATTTTAATTTTATAGTAATATTAATTAATTACAAAAACAATGTTTAATTATGTCTCCAAAAATAGTGTATATGACTCTTCACTTGTTAGCTGGGTTAAGAAAAGAGTACAATCAGGTGGGGTAGGGGTTTAAAAATGCTCACTATATGGGACATCAATAAAGTTGAAATTTTTTTCTATCAAATCAAAAAATATCTCAATTTTTGTGCAACTTTTGCCAAACGTCTTAAGTTAAAGATCACAAAAAACAGAAAATAACAAATTAGGAAACGATTAACTAATTTTCCATTTGACTTAAACCAAGTATGAAATTAAAGTTTTAGAGTTTATTAGAAATTCTTTTAAAATTTTCAAAAGCACAGAGTGTTCAAAAATGTTATGCAAATACATGAAAATATAATTATACAGTTAAATGAATATTGAGACCTGACATTAATTTAATATCAAAAACAAATAAAATTGAATTAAAAGCTTACTAAAAGGTTAGTTATAATAAAGTCTAGAAAAATAAGTTCTTAATCGCTTTTAACTGATGGAACTGTAATACCAAAGAAAACGAAGTTCAACACAATAAAGTAATTCAATTATTAATTTCAATTTGCTTTTATTTTAATAGACAGCTAACTCTTAATAACGCTGTATATGACGTCTAATACTCTATAATACTCTACAGTGCTCTTTTTGAGTATAAGACGTCATATTGTTAAATCCAAATTTAATAGATTTTAGAGTTTAAAGCTTTTAAAATTAAGCTTTAACTAAAATTTAAGAATTTAGTAAGCTAAAATTACTTTAACTTAAATTATTTCAATTTTAAAACGTAAATTTATTTTTCAATATAAATATTTCGAGTACAGTATTTATAACTTAAATTTAATTATAATTGCTTTAAGTGATAAAATATTCTTATTCATCAAAATTTTGTTTTACGGGTTAATTACGGGTAAAAACCAGAAAGTAATATCGGTTGCGAAGCAACTGAGCGATTTGGGTTTATTTTTAAATAAACATTTTTGCATTTTTAAAGTGCAATTTTGTAATTACTTTATTTGTAACTTTAAAAACTGGAATAAAACTTAAATATTAACTAAAAGTATTTTAGTTTTTCAAACTTTAATTTTAACTAAAATTAATTCAAAAATATTAAAGTAAAAAAGTCTAATAACTAATACCGTTACTACTGTACAGTCGAAAGTAATAGTTTGGTATTAATTGATATAAATCTAATTAAAAAATCGTTATATTTTTCTAATTATAGATAATTTATTGATAAAAATATTTTTAAATATGTATATTTATTGAATTAATTTCAAAATAATTATTATTTAATAGAATTTCTGATTTCTGCAAATTTGTTTCCGTTTTACTATTTTAAAAACTGATTTTAACCAATTCACTCACGAATTCATCGGGGGTTAAATTTAATTAAATCTGTTAAATAATAGGCTTATTTATAAAATATTTTTATAAAAAAATGTTTTTTAATAACATATTAAAGAATTGAACGAAACTTAATAGTTATTATGCAATTTGTTGATAGAATAGCGCACATGAATAGAAATCGATTATAATCATCGTATTATATAATATAACAAAAAATTAAATAACAAAAATTGAAGATGCAAAAAAATAAAAGCTCTTACATAATACCTATACAGGTACGCTTATATTCTGCGAGGCATTGGATATTGGCATTGTGTTTATAGCTGATATCTAAGCCTATGAATATTTCACTCAATCATAATCCCAAATAAATTATTCATGCATTAACTCAAACAGACATTAATAAAAAGTAAGAAAAAACTTGTCGAAACGCTATTCATCATAAACTGTCGAATAGCTATTTATAGAAATCTCGTTTTATTCATTAATACAAAACCTAATGATATCACTGTATGAAACCTGAGGTAAATAACTTCAATTGTTAGGATTTATATGTTCCTCATCAAACTCAAAACATAACACATACATATTGAGCATAACTTAATGAAAAATATGATAAAAATGAATAGGAATTGAAATTAATATCAATTATTTTTCCGACAGATTTTTTACACAGGTGTTGTGGCCGGTGGTTCGTTCTATGTGCACGATTCATTGTCAGTAGGTATACAATTTTACAGTATTATAGCTCATACTAATATTTTTAAGCATACCTCGTGTATAAAATGCATTCTCATTATTAAGCCCACAACAATTTTTATATCAATACATTACATACACTTTTATAATGAGTTTTGGTCTGGTATTAAATAGAAATACAGTAATACATCGACAGAATAAATACTATTTTTCAATAAAAATAATGAAAGGAAGGCACTCACTCTATTCAACGAATGCTATAAATATATTTTTATAGAAAAATTTCGATATAACAAATTCAACAGACATTCAGTGATTCACTATACTGATAAATTCTAGTCAATACAATTAAATTGACACTAAAAATGGTTGGACACATGTATTTTGGTTTGTCTCAAAAATGAACCATCCAATAGTTATAAGCCTTTAAACCTGAAAATTACAGAATTCAATTTAATGTAGCGCAACAATTATTGATAGCAAATGGTTTAATACAGGTGCCAAAGTGCCAGTTTGGAAAAGATCTTTAGAAATATTTGATCGCATTTTAAATGAGACTTATAGAATTTTACTTATTTAGACAATAATTATTCTCCATAGTATTTGTTAATAATTTAATTATATATTTATTTAATTGCAATTCTAATAACTAAATCTTTCTATTTAGAGAAATTATTTTCCAGTTAAGTCAGACTCTATGTCTTAGTTATAATATATTTGTGTGTGATCTTAATTAATGGAATAAAATTCTGATAACATTAACAACTTTTTGAACTAAAATTGATTTCTGTTGTTTATTGCGTAGAAAAATTACTTTTCGCTCATTTATTCATTAAAATATTTAAGTATTACAAACATAATTCTCAATTCTTATAAGCTGTGCACCATATTATTACGGTTGCCAAATCTCCAAGGCTCCAAATCTGTACAAATTATGCTAATCTGTACATTTTCGGCAAAATTGAAGATGTTACTTTATTAAATTGATATTATTTATTAATCATAAGAATATATAGTGTTATTTATGTAAAAATAGATTTATTTCATCTAATTATTATTATTATTATTATTATTATTATCCAATTATATACGAAAGAAGGTCTAATATATCGCCTCAAACCCAACATATTGTAGAAATTTGTCATTTATTTCCTTTATTAAAAGTAAACTTCTATTCAAATCCCACTTAAAATATTTTGCTTAAGGTTCTATTTAAACATAAATGGCTTTAAAAGATTATTGATTTAGATTTTTAAGTGCAATTTAAACAAAACAGTGGGATTCTTAATATTTGACACGTGTGGGATATAAAGTGTTTGTTATATAATGCAAAGTATTTCATAAGATTTTTTTTACAAAAAGCTTCCATTATAAGTAGAGTAACGCAAAATATGTTTAAAATATGTTTAAAATATGTTAAAATATGTTAAATAATGTAATAGTGAAACAAACCCTTATAGTAATTCTTTAAGTTTTATCAAACTACTAATCAAATGAGTAATTTTTGATTATTTTTTGACAACTTCAATAATCTTTTGCAAATTTATGAATTAAAAGCAATGATTCATTGAGTTTTTAGTCATTGAATTATTTGTTTGATAAAACCTAAAGAATTACTATAAGGGTTTGTTTCACTATTACTTTATTTAACATATTTTAACATATTTTTATATTGCGTTACTCTGATTATAAGATATAAAATAACTGACTGGATGGCTTAGTGGTCTAGGCATTGGCTAATTATTGAGTCAAAAGTTTACACAGTTCACTCTGTGGCTGTGGGTTCGAGTCTAACTGTATGCCAAAAAAGTATTTCCAAGGCTAGCATAGATTAAGCGGCCCAACTTAGGGTACTTTAGTACTCTTAACAAGGCTGCAGATTAGCTGGAGATAGTTCAGTGTTCCACAGTGAATGTGATTCACACCATCCTAATCTGGCATAAACCGCCTTAATACCTATGAGTCGGAAAGGCGATATATAAATGAATAATCTATATATTATAAGATATAAATTTTAAAACTTTTAAATTTTAGATATTCTGTTATAAAATTCAGTTTTTACTTTTAAAATGAAGTTTCAATAAACTTAAACTAAAATTCTTTGAATAATTAATAATATTTTAGATTTGAGCTCTTTTTATTTGTTTATTATTTTCTTGATGACCACGAAAAAAATTATTTTTGGAATTAATTAACTAAGATTAAGCAATTTCATCGTCGGAATAAAATTTCTTTATAACTTTATTTATAACTTCAATAATTCGCTTCTAATGATAGACGACTATATGTTTTTTATTCAATTTGCGTTGCAGTAAAACCCCTTTATAAAGGGGGATAAACTGTAAAAATAGTAGCGCTTGTTTGCAAATTAATTATTCTGTAATATTGCTTAAGGAGACAAAACTTCAACTGAAATAATTAAAAATAATTCAGATTTTATTGAATGCTTATTTCAAAAATTAAAGCCTACACAAAGCAGTTGATTAATTGGGTTTCAATTGTACTCTACTTTATATTAGGCTTAATTAAATTCAAAGCTTTATTACATTTAATGCTTTATTAAACACAAGTTTGTTAAATAACATGAATTAAAATTTTCACATTTGAATGAATTATATTCTTATCAGATATAATATAGAATATGCATAGAAGGGAAGCTCTGATCAATTTAAATAAAAATAGTGGGATTCTTAATATTTTACACGTGTGGGCTATAAAGTGTTTGTTATATAATGTCAAGTATTTCATAAGTTTTTATCTCAGAAAAGCTTCTATTATAAGATATAAACTTTAAAACTTTTAAATGTTAAGTTATTTTTGTTTAAAATTAATATAATATTAGCTGCCATTAGGATCATAAAGGTCAGGTGTTGACATTTGAAATTTACTATTTCAAGTTGTATATCAAATAAAGAACTCATGAATGTTAAGTATGTTTGCAGTTATAAACTGTAAATAAAACCTAAAATATTGTTTTCTAAACCACAGCGAAATATCCTATTAATAAAGTTAAATAATTTAAATCACAGTTGGAAACAGTAAATTTCGAAGGTCAATATCTGACCTTTCTGACCCTATTAGCAGCTAATATTATATTAATTTTAAACAACAATAATTGATGAATTTTTTGAGTTAGATCAGAATTGCGGATCCGAGGGCACCAAAGATACTTCCTTCCTTAGAACTAAGTCATTAAAGATAATATCAACAATGAATACAACCTCTAAGTAGCGAAAGTTTTAGCTCAATTTTATTGTCTGATAGAAAACATTGCATAGCAAACAAAGTTTTGTGCATTTACTTTATTTTCTGAAAAAATCCCTGAATACTTTCGGGTCATTTATTTTTATTAACTTATGTGGACATTCGAAGGATTTTTTAATGCAAAGATGTAGGAAAATGAGCGTACAATAGATACCTATACACTAAAGCTACCTTTTGATAAGACCCAGATATTGTCAATATCTAAAATGTTGAAATAAAATTTATATGAGAGATAAGAGAGCTTTATCTTTATAAGAGAGATACAGAGATACAGAGTATATCTTTATCTATACAGTAAAAGTTTAATATAACGAACCTCGATGTAACGGTCAGCTCGTTATAACGTACATAACGAATCCCTTTCTACCATTAACTTAAGCTAAAATCTATTCGATATAACGAACACTCGATTTAACGGACAAA
>JAQGCH010001173.1:0-16966 GCA_034699485.1 Nanhermannia elegantula | reverse complement strand
AAATTGAAGGACAGTCTAAATATATCGGAAACTTTTCTTTCAATATAAAAGTAGGTAACAGTAAAAACGATGTCTTGTATACCGGATATTTGGACACTCAATCTTCACTCGTTGATTCGGCGAAAACTCTTAAAAGTCATTTGAAGCCAGAGATGGTTAACGGAACTCAAATATTTGTTGTGCACAGCAATGGCAGTCGCGATGATTCAAGTTTTATAGCATTTCAAGTTGTCATTCAAAGTGAGGCTCAAATAGAAATGAATTTTGAACTAAAAAATCAAACAAATCTGAATGATATCAATTATGAAAAAGAGCTACAAAAGAGAATTGAGATTTTTGGAAATGAATTCGAGCAAAAGTTTAACTTAAGTAAAAAAAATTTCAGTGATCAAGAAGTGAGTTTCGCGAAATCAACTCTTAGTGAAATGTTAGGAAGTATTGGATATTTTTATGGTCAGTACATATATAAAAGAGTACATAAAAGAGTATTCTCTATAGAATTGAATCCTTTCTTACATTGATGTTTATTAAAGGCAATCAGTCTGTTATTTCCAAAAACATGACATCTTCCAAATCGTTTGGACCTCTAGAAGTGCTGACAGCTGTTCCTTCGAGACCTGTATTTCCGCGACCATTCTTATGGGACGAGGGATTTCATAATCTTTTAATATCGCGATGGAATAGTTCTTTATCTTTAAAAATACTTCAGTCGTGGTTTTATATGATGAATATTGAGGGTTGGATTCCAAGGGAAATAACATTAGGTATAAAATGGTTTTTATTAAAAAACAAAATAATATAATTAATTATTGAATTAAGACAATGAGTTAAAAGCGAAAGTCGACCAATATTTTTGGACACAACCTGACGATAATGCAAACCCACCATCGTTTTTGATGACAATTGACTCACTAATCAGCCAAAAGAAAGTGGACGTCCAGTACTTGAAGAACTTATACCCTCGACTGCACGCTTGGTTTGATTGGTATAATAAGACACAAAGCGGTCAATTATTGGGCACTTATAGGTGGAGAGGAAGAGGAAACGACGCCGATAATAAGGAACTAAATCCCGGGACTTTGACATCAGGTCTCGACGATTATCCACGCGCTACACATCCAACTGATGACGAATATCACATAGACTTGAGGTGTTGGATAGCTATGGCTGCAGATGTATTGTCACGAATTGCTAGTATTGTTGGCGATGAGCCATCAAAAGTGAAATTCTCAGAAACTGCTAAATATTTGACAGATAATGAGTTGTTAAACAAACTTCACTGGTCTGAAGAACACAAAATGTATTGCGATTATGGCTTTCACTCAACTAATGTCTCATTAATACCTGACCCACACGGAAAAGGAAAAATAAGAAAAGTGTGGACCCCACCCAAATACCAATTTGTGTGTGAATTGGGTTACGTTAGTCTCTTTCCATTAATGTTCAAAATAATAGACCCAAATAATACTAAATTAGGGAATATTCTCGACTCGATCGAGAACTCAGCAGAACTTTGGACTCCTTTTGGTTTGAGATCAATTTCTAAGACAAGTTTATATTATAATGCATTTAATTCAGATGGTGCGGGACCTTACTGGCGGGGACCCATTTGGATCAATCTTAACTATCTTGTTCTGAGAGCTCTTCATTATTATTCTGAAGCTCCCGGTCTCAACCAAAACAGAGCCTTAAAACTCTATAAAGAGTTAAGAAATAATTTAATTAAGAATATGTTTAATGAGTATCAAAGAACTCAATTTGTTTGGGAACAATACGATGATATTACAGGACACGGACAAAGATCACATCCTTTCGTTGGCTGGTCAGGTGTTATCGTTCTCATAATGTCTGAAGATTATTGATTAATATTTGGATATAAAGTTATAATTGAATGTTATAAAAGACCAAAATATATTATAGAGAAGCACAAAACTAAAGCATAATACCTATAGCTGTATAAAGATTTTGCAATTTATCTGAAAATTATAACTTTTTAGTGAAATTTGAATGAATTAAAAAGAAACTAAAAATTCAATTTTTTGAGTAAATAGAATAAAATAGAATGAATGGACACAATAAAAGCCGAAAATGAGATACCAGATCACAGCAGTGAATATAAAATCATTTCTATCCTTACAGTGTATAGAAAATGCAGCTTATATTCAGATAAGTTGTGTTGAGGAACATGCGCTTGAAGTTGAACTCTTTGATGGGATGACATTCATTCGCAAAACTTGAAACTGATTTCCAGCACTATATGAAAGTTTTTGAGAATTATTAATGTAGTTATGATTACTTGATTCCATGCATTTTACTCTATAAAAGATTGACTTTAAATCATTTGTTTATGAGAATGTGTATCTATTTTGGTGACTAATTAATTAAACAAATGTATATCTTATTTGTCAATTATTTGATGTCATTTACACTATGTATAAGTGTGATTGAAATGAATGCTTTTGGTTCAACCATCAAAAATAATTATCAGACAAATAGTGATTATCAACCATTATTGGAAATCAATAATAATTCTACTCAACTAACTAAAGGTGAAATTGAATCTAATATTTGTAACTTATATAGAATCTGAGTTTGATTGGTATTGAGTTCAAATTTCTGTTTTATTAACTAAAGTTTTAAAACTTTCTTCAGTTGGGTGACAAAGACTATGTCTAAGTTTATAGGATGTTCATTAAGTACATCATCAGAAATATGTTGTTAATGGTCACCGAATAAAAAACTCATGCTTTTGCTTCTTTTACTTATCAAATCTTTGTTTAGTGAAAATTTTATTTCTTAAGAGGGCGTAAAACCTTTTGTCCTAACACATTATTAATGAAGGGATTATATTCTACTGACGAAAACTTTTTTCATAGAAATTTTGAGCCCTAAAGTTCTAAATCAAAGTATAAACGTTTATTTGCATAAATTTGATATAATTTTATGACTTACAGAATGGAATATATTTAAGAAATATGACTTTGAATTTTAGCTTAGCGTTAATTTGGATGATTTTGATAAGATGTAAAATGATTTATATCTAAAGGATTTAATGGGCTTTAATTGGCGGATAAAAAGAAGATTTTAGTGGAGAAAACTTAAATAATAGAGATTTATTGGAGTTTTGCACCCATTTGCACAACTCATTACAGGGAGAATTTTTTAGATCAATTCATATATAACTTTTTTCCTAATTAATGATTACAAGTTAGTAATATTTATTATTACTATGAACTGTTCAACTTCTACATGTCTAAGCAAATAATTCTCCAAAAGTACATTATATACATATAAGGAATCTATTTTTAAAATGCTGTAGAGAAATATTTAGGATTTAAATAGAAGTTTGGTGCTTATGTCAAGTTCTCATCATATATTTCATAAAATATTCAATTTTTCATTTTTCACAACTTTCTAACACAATATGGTTTACACTTATTCATGTATATCCTTTCATATATTCTACTCTTATATAAGATAAAATTGAAAAATACTAGTTTTCTCATAACTCACTTTGATTAAAACTTATATAAATATAACTAAATGATTGACTTAAAGCTAGAAAAAATCAATAAGTATCAAAAAATATCTTATAGTTTAAATTTTTTTATTTATATCATGTTAACCTTTGACCTTTGATGCAGAAAATTAGAGGAATTTAGCATTAATGACATTTAATAATTGCTGAATTAAGGGTAGGTCAGAATAACACCTTAAATGAATTAAGGGTGTCTATTAATCATGTAAAATGTAAGCTTCAATAATCTTCATTATTAGAAAACTTAAATCTATTTCTGGTTTTCTCGTTAATAGTTAACCTAATTGTATGCTTTTAGTCAAAGTAATAAAGTATTGTCAGAAAAGATATACTTTTATATTAATATTATATTAAACTTTTATCCCAAAGCATTTATCAATGAAAGCTATTTCGAAATTTTGACATTTCTCAGTGTGATTCAAGTCTTTTATTTCCATTTATTCTTTATTAAATAATTTGCGTGCAATATATCAAACATTTTACGCGTCACTAAGTTTTGATTCTATATAATATTTAATTTGAATTTTTTTAACAGTCTAAACAATACAGGCATCCCAGGCATCAATCCTGTTATGCTTGTCATCAAAAAATTTTATTGAATAAAGTTGCAAAACATATCACATCAATCTTAATGCCCAAACTCCCCGTAATAACACTTCACTTCTCAACAACTCTCTCAAATCGTAACGCAAACCTCAATGTTCAAGAGTAACTGATTGTAACTGATAGGTTTAGATCCTATTAAGACTTAGACTTATACAATCTATTTATTTAAGTTAAAAATATTATTTATTTCAAGCTAAACAACAATAGGATATTAGTTATGAATTAAATATCAAAAAAGCATCATTTTATGCACTTATTAACTCCAAACTTAAATTAATGTTTAGAAAAGTTTAATATTTTATGAGAATTATTGAGATTAATAAACTTTTGATTCAATATTATTTTATAAATCAATTATTGTCATGAATTTGAAACAATACAAACTTAATACTATCATACAATATATCTTGACGAGTACGCCAGAACTTCACCACTTTGAGACACTAATGAAACAACAAAATATATACTAACGTTTGTGTAGAATTGATTAAATTGAAATCATTTCGATGTATCTGTGAGAATGATTTCGAATTTAATTCATCAACTTTTTGCTCTCAATCGATTTGGTTTAGTCTAAAGATAACTTTTATTAATGTAACGCAAAAGAAAGTATGCTGTTTGGGTGTCGAAACTGTTATCTCATGAGTTATATAAAAAATATTAGATCTCAATCACTATTAGTTATTTCGTGTATTGACTAAAGTCTTAAAACTTATTTTAATGACAAAAAAATACTCAAAATATAAACCATTTCTAAAGTAAAGCTTACAGACAAAGAGAAGAGAGATCTTGAATTAAAAATAACTATAAATTCAAAGATTAAGAAATTCAACTGAAATGTAAATATTTCTTAAAGTAGAGAATTCTATTAAAAAACCTATGCTGTACAGGCGCGTGATATTATACATTCGAGTTTTTTCTTATAAACTGGAAGTTACTTAAGCTATAATCTGACTATAATAATGTTTAAAGATTATTATTATAGTCAGATTATAGCTTAAGTATATAAATATCAGATAAACATAGCAGTAGTTATTAGTTGAGAAGAAATTTATTTATTAATACAGATTATATACTTATATGACAAAGAACATGTTCAATTAAATAATTCATAATAATGTTCGTCAATATATTTCTCAAAATTTACGTACATTAGAATTGGATTTAATTTACTGAACAAAAATGTGAATCAAGAAAATAAACATTTGAGTTGCATTTTTGTGACATTATATTATTCATTTATAACTAATACATAGTCGAAACACCTCTTGAAGTCTTCTTATATTTTTTATCTTTCTCTAATACATATATTTTTTCATCAGGTAAACAGTTATGGGATGACTGTATGGATGATATAGACTGCTCGACATATATTAACAACAGTGAGTGTCAGAATGCCATTTGTCAGTGTAGGGAAGGATTTAGAGAGTCTAAAAATAAAGATGACAACAATGGTGATAATAAGGGAATGAAAGCATGCCATAACATCCACTCTAACGGTAATGATGTATATATTAATGTAAATGAATTTTAAGTTTATGCACAGTATTTCCAGTAAAATTGAATTATTAATGAGATTATTAGTGGCGCTAATGATGATGACAATTATGTTGAAAACGAGTTTTTCTGCTTTTTGATGAAAAAATTTTCTGTATATTTGACAATCGAGTTCACCCTCTTATAGAAATTCGATATTTTTTAATTAATGGAATCTACTGTACAGTACTTCTGTTCACTGATGAGTATTATATGTAAATTAATTAATTAGCAAATGGAAGCTAAGATACAAGGATTTAGAAAAGTTTAATCTCATTAAATTTCAATGATATATATATTCTTAATTAAATTTAATTATAGTGAACGATAAATTTTTAGAAGAGACAACTTCAGCACCAACCACTCTGCCCGAAAAAATGGATGGCTCTCATATGCTTCCAATTATGATAGTATTAGGGATTATGTTCATCGGCATGTGCGTAGCTCTCAACCTATTTAGCAGGTGAGACATATATATATTTTGACAGAATGAATGATTGCAATAATTATTGGTTTCTAATCGAAATGGAGAGTTATTCCACTTTCAATTGGCAATTAAAATAATCTTTTAATACATTATTACATAATTAGTTTGAGATCAAATTCAATGACTATACTATTTATTCTATGTTATTAATGAATCTCTAATTATGGTCAAAAAGCAGTGGTCGTTAATAAGTTTGAAATTTTAATTTAAGTAATTTGTAGATAAATTATTAGATACTATCATAAAGCAGATGATGATCCTTCAGTAAAGTGCTCTCTTATTTATTGCGGGCCTTTAGATATAATGCCTTTTTAATCCATAGAGTTATTTGAAATTAGGATTGTATCAGAATTTATATCATAACACAAGTTTAACTTTTGCATAGGCATGTATTGTACGGGAATGTAGTGCAGCAATAAAATGAATTTACTTCAATTTGTTATTAAAAATGATAACTAAGAATTTATTTTTAACAAAAGATTTTCACGTCAAGTATATATTAAGTAAATAGTCTTTCTTTGTCTGAATGCAAATACTTGTGCTGACTTACGTTAAATATAAATATTATTTTTGTATAAATTTCGATCCATTTTAGCAGAATTGAAAATTTTATAATATAAACCTCAAATTTAATCGCAACATAGCAGACAAATTCAAATGATATGAAAGTAATCAATTTTATACAGATATTAAATTTCAAGCCAGTTGTTAAAAATATTTTATTCATTTATTATATAAGACTATTTCGTAAATAGAAATCAAATTTTTTTCTACAGAACCTCTCTGTAATTCATAATAGGCTTAACTTTATTCTCATAAGTCATTGAGTTTTATATGAATTTAATATATTTTTTCCGAATAAGTCGGAAAAGTTTAAACTAAAGTAATAATATTCTTATGAGAAAAAAATGTTTCATTAATAAGCTCTTGATCTTAAGATTATCTATACTTTTAAAAAACGAACTTACTATTAAAGTACTGTTTAATATTACAATCGCTTAAAATAAAAATTAAATAAAAGATGAAAATAAACTTCAATTTGAAAAATGATTGCATAACTTATGATGAATTTAATTATTAAGTTTATTAATTATAGAAATATTTTATTGTGTGAATTAATCGCTAATCTGAAGCACGAATTTAATATGAAATGCATTTGACATGAATTATAAATTTATAATTTTCAGCTAATTTTAGGTCAAATAACGAAATAAAAAGCCATACGTTTCTCATTTTGATAGTCATTAATAATAAATTTTAACCCGAACAGGATTTTAATAAAACTCGATTTTAGCAAAAACTGTTCTGTGCACTGACGAGTTGCTAAAATAGAGGAATACAATATCTAAAAATAATAATATTTTAATAACAAAAATACAACATAAAAATGAACTTCAATTTAATTTAATCCGATTAATCGCTTGATTAATCATTTGCTTCGATGTGATAGAAATTATAAATTATATGAACCGTATAATACACATTCAAAAAGTCAACTTAAAATCTATGGGTTAGCGTAAAAATCCTTTGAGTGTAATATTACGCTTAGATTTACATAAAATTCTGTAAACTTGGTTTAAAATTTTTTTATTACAAATTTTTAAGTATAACTAGTCTTAGACTGTTTTGTCTCAACAGTTAGAAGTCAGCTAGAATTGAAAAGTCTGTTCAGAATCCACGTCAGTACAAGCTGTCATATTGTAGGACAGTCACCACTTTTTTGTGACAATTTATTAGTTTTCAACTTGTATTATATTTGCTATTATTTTATTATAAGTATTATATTATTTGTAGTATTGACCCCTTTGAACATTTTTTCAGAGTTCACACTATTTTATGCATTCAAATATCATCAAATATTTCAATCTCTGACCGCTCTTATAAAATAATAAAGGACTGCACACATTTGTGTTAAACTCTAACGATTTTGTACCTAATTTTATAAAATCCTTAATTGATTATTATTATTGGCCCAAAAACTATTTGAATATTGTAATCACTTCTGAAGTCTAGTCCAGGACTTTCCTTTGTCTTCTCAGTAATGTGCTGTATCTGAGCCACATCTCCGCTAAAGTTTTTGACATTTAGTGTGATTTAGTGTTATTGTAAGTCAGTTCTTATTTCTTTTGTATTTCATAAATAAAAGTTATTTCAAACAATATTAAGTGAAGTTTACTTTACTTCTATATTAAATAAGTGTTTTGTTTGCGCTCAAAGAGTGACCACAAACTTCAATTAAAGTATAATAATTATTATTGGTATTGAGCAGTTGTATAGCCCCTTATGCCCACTGCTCTATCCACTGCTTATCAAAATAATTGCAATTTTCTACTAGTTTTTCATTTCATTTATAAAATAATTCCTAAATTTGAAAGCTATTTGAATATAAAATCCCAAATGAATTACTTAATTAGGACTCAAAATGAGAATTATTTGCATTACTTTTGTATAAATAATATTAGATAATAACCATACAAAATATTTTTACATTTAAAGCTTGAGTGATATTACAGTAATCTTCTAAAGAAGTTTCTATTTATTGCAAATTACAGCACAATAAGGATAAAAATTTTTATACGAAACTAAAGAATCTACAAAAAAATAAGACTAAATTAATATTTTTAATATACTTTTTGAATAATATAAGAATAATTTTACTTAATCTGATATTCAGGATAAAAATTTTAAGACATAAGACTTAAAACAAATGACATATTTTTAATTCCAAGTGAAACAACTTTTGGATCAATATTTTGGATTCACACTAAAACGTGACAAAAAGTTTTACTAATTATATTTTCAATAATCAATTGTATTTCAGTAACCAATATCTCAATGTTCAAAATCAATACTCAGTGAATTAAATTAATAATAAACATAAAAAACTTCTGACAGATGAAGTAGAGGTATTTGAATACCATTTGAATTTAATGGACTAGAAATTGTCATTTAATGCTATAGTTTATTCTTTCAGGTTATGTCTGTAAGCTGTCTAAAGCAGTGATTTATACTTTAAAACAAAATATCCTCCGCTTCTTATTAGAAATTGTATCCTAAAACCTAATATAAAAACTAATGAAAGCTCAACCTGTATTTTTAATACAAACAAACAAATGAAATACAGACTGTAAATCATGTATAATATATAATTTTATCTACTATTTATTCTTTGATAAATATTTAAAAACTACATTATTATAACAAAGCACATCTTGAGGATAATTATTTTGACTGCTATATTGGTGATCCAGTCTTTCTAATTCCAAAGTGCTTTATAACCCAAAAAAGCTTGGGAAGCACTGCTCTAAAGTATAAAAGATTAATATTTCGAGTAAAAGTGTAACGTATTTCAAATCAATATAGAGTTGCATTATTATTGCAAACCTACACCATTATCTTTCTTTTGGCAATTTTCTTAAACATTTTTTGCTGATCACAACACAAACATTTGGTTCACATATCTATCTAAGCTTATATATTCTGAATACTCTTTATGAAGAAGATATTAGATATATTCTCCTGAATGTCAATCCATAGCTACCTCTAAGCCTTTCAACTAGGGATCGAACTTAAGGAAAAGTTCGATATCCGAATGCTTTGTATAATTTTTATATCCGAACCGATAAGAAGCTATTTTGATCACAAATATCACTAAATACCTGAATTTACATAAATTGGTTAAAAAATATGTATCGAAAATATTTTTAAATTTTGTTATCACTAACGGACGGAAACCAAATTCGGATACTAAGTCGACCCCTATTTTCAACATATCTTCGTAGGTTTTCTATTATAGATGACAAAAGTATGCAAATACAGCCTTAAGTTACTTATTATAGCTCTTGAAGGTTTAGTGGTTTGTGATCAAGCATGAGAAGCACTGTTAGAATTATAACCGATACATTCAGAACTTGGTTTTCACTTTTGAAATGTGGAATCTGATTCTTGATGTTAACAAACAAAGTTATTTTCTTATTTACGCTGCTATTTTTGCAGATCACGCTTGCATTTGAAAATAAGTTAGCGCTATAGTTAGCCACTTATGGAAGTTCTAATCAAATTATATAAACATTACTAATGAACGTGATCCACAACAATACGGATAACCTTAAGAGTTGAGCCAAATATTCAGAGCAAAAAGTAGTCTCACATGAAGATTGATTAACAGAATAAGTGATTCTTATGGTCAGAAGATTCTGAATTCATATGAAAATAATTTTATTCTTTGCGAGACTTTTGCTCTATGCTTTATATCAATCCATAGGAGTCAGACTTCCTGAGGCACTCATTGTGTGCTTCACCACATCACTTGTATGAAGTGTTCACAGACTTTTTGCTAACATAAACAAATCGATAGTTAATTCATCGGAAGACTAGTCATCACAAAAATCATGAAAGTTTTTATGTTATAATTCAATGAATTTCAAATAGATTTGAAGCCCTTGAAAAACACTCGAATTATTTCACATAAATTCTTATATAAAAATTTAATTTATTCTTTTTTGTTAATCTAATAGTAGTGGAGACGAAATTAATAATACTTTTATCCAATTAGAGCCCAATTTCGCAACAATCGCAGCTTATTTACAACAAATTCTCATATCGTGAAAAGCACAAGATCTTCATCACATCGTAAAACCTCTTCATCTCATCCCTCATTAGCAGCAGCTCTTGCATCACAACATCGGGTGAATAGCACTGGAAGCGGTTCTTTGGCAAGTGATTCGCCTTCACATGCATTAAGGACTTCAACCCATGCAACTGTGTCTGACTCTCCCTTTAAAACTGATAGACAGCAGAGTAAGCTTTAGATCATTATTAGACGTTTAGAAATTTGATGAAACTTTCATTATTTTTAAATCTTTCACTGAAAATAAAAGTTTTAGTTAAGTTCAATTTCGAATTTCATTATTAAAATAGTTATTTAATTTTGATGAGTGATTAAGTATCAAAAATGGTTTCTTAAGGAAGTCTTCTTAAGTTATTTGACAAATTCAGTCAGCACTCAGTCAATAACAAGAGCTTAGGTTTGATTTGTTACTCAAACACTAGAAAAATAGAAAGTTTAATGAAATCTTTTATATTCAAACGAACATAACCTTAAACTTTTCCCTAAAATGTTCTGATCCTAAGGTTGTTTCCTAACCTTAAATCACAAATTTTCTAATAACACGAGACCTAAACTTTGATTAAGCCTTAGATTTAATAGAATATTTACTACAAAAGTGTCTCTTGAATAATATATTATATTTAGCCTGAGAATTAACTGTTAGCTACACTTTTACAATCAAGTTATGAAAAGTTAATTCTCAATCACTCATAGGGACAAATAGAGTGCTTGACAACTGCATTAATACTACATCTAAAGGAAATGTTGACCTTATGGCCGCAAACCAAGTAATATAGATCTTTCTTCATATGAGACACCCGTCGCATCCTCCAGTCAACTATAGAAGAATAAAATTCATTTCTCCATTTTGATGTAATGTCACGTTAGAAACTATAATGCATTTACGCAATGCTTTTGTCTTAGTTTTATTTAATTCCAAGTGAAAGTTATTATTCAAAATATCAATAATTTTCTTATTCTATATTTAGTGCCACTTTTAATGTGATTGAGTTGTAGAAGTTCTTATTTTTTGTCAAATACAATGTATTTAACGTTAATTAAATGTATTTTTTATGGACAAATCACTTTATGAATACTTGTAAGTTAAAAAAGTTATTATTATCACTAATAATCATTAGGCTTTACATAAATGAATGCTGAATATAACACATTAAGCGTAATATTTCCTCATAAAATGCTATTTAATAGGTATTCATTTTATGATCAACTAATTGATCAAATGTTATGTTTAGTGTAATGAATATCATTAAATATATAATCGGTATCAGGAATTGCATAAGTGAAGATTTCTTAAGATTCTGATCCAAGTTTTCACTTAAATTAATGTCAATTCCAATAATATATATTATTGACATAGTATTTGCACTTTTCTATCTCTTAATCGTGATTTTAGGGAGAATTAAAGGAATCCTATATCATATTAAATTGTATTAATGTACTGTAGTGTATAAAGTATTAAGTTTCAAATTGAAATTCCTTTTTTAAATTTCAATTAATGTAAAAAACATTCGCATTACTTTTTGAGTTTATAAAATATTGTAATCATCAAAACTTCAGTATATTTACATATTATTGGCTTTTTACTCAATTTTCAAAATTAAAAAAATTACCATAACTTTACACATATTATCTGTAATCCTGTTTTTATTTTTTGTTTAGATCTCTTTTAACTGATTTTAATGCAGTGAAAGGTATTAATGTCTCAAAATAGAGTTTCATTTTTCAGATCAATACAAAAATCATTTAAAGAGAAATTTTTCAAACAACCGCTATTTATAAGAATAGTTCACCAGATTTTAAAATTTTCTCTAAAAAACAAAATTCGGAATAAAAAATAATAAAATATTTATTTTGTGGTAAAATTATTTATTTGCTTTTAAATAATAATAATTATTAGAGTTCAAGATCTATAATTATTTAATTTAATTTGCTAATTAGTATCATTTTAAATAGTTTTATTTGTTAATAAAAAATTTGAAGATTCAACTCGAAGAGCACCTAAACCAGTGCTAGACTTGAGTTTCTCACATTCTCGAGTCACCTTCCTCATATAGAGTCAGAAAAATACGAAATTATTTAACTCAAATATACAGTTAGGATTATTTTATTCAAATGAATATCTATACAAAAAATTAATCAACAGAATAAAAATAAAGCTACAATTTTATAGTTTTTTTAATACTAATAATTAAGATTTTGTTTCTTTATAATTGATATTTTAATATTAAATTGAAAATTAGAGTTAATAATGTTAATAAAAATGAAAAATACTTTATAAAATCTAAAAACAACACAGAGATTCCTCTTTATAGCGTTTAATTTAATAAAAACATAATTATATTTTTAAAGAATTTTGATTTTTTTGCTCTTCTAATACCAAACTTCGATCAGCATATTCATCATCATTCACACTAATTACCGGTAGAGTGATGTAAGGCTGAGAATTTTTCTTTTTCACGTTTTTAATTCTTTTTCTCTGATAACCTGAGTTTTTTGGCACTTCTATAGTGACATATTTTGTTCGACAATTGCATCGGTCACTATTCCTAATGGATGAGCTGCTATCGTGATCATAAGCGTCCTCATCATAATTTATATCATCATTAAGGTTTGTGGTGATAAGTCGTGATCGATGTTTTCGGGGTCTTCGCAGCGAACCTCCAATTCCGATAGAGTCTGGGTGCCGTTGTCTATAAGGATTTAATTCCATAGTAATATAACCAGACTTTGTTTTACTGACCACTACTTCTGCATTTATTACTATCAATAATAATATCATAGATAGATTCAAAACTAATTTAATATTCATATTTCTATAGCTCACATAAAGTGATACAAACGTTATTAAAATTATTGTAATTCTTATGATGTAAAATCCTGTGGAGTTTACTTTAAATCATTAAATGCACTAATAATTACTCTTATATATTGCAAAAGCTTATTATAGATAATACTAAAGCTTATTATTGAGATCCTTTAAAATTAATTAATTGTGTGATTTTAAAATACATTTTTCTTCATATAATTAACTTGTCTTTAAACCCATCTTTTCAGTTCTATTATTATAAAAATAAAATAAGTATAATATAGTTTATAAATAGTTAGCTTTATTGAGACTGATGTTTCTTTGAGTTATCCGACTTATAATTTATAGAGCATATAAACTAACCATTAATGAGACCAAAACATCTAATTGAGAGGCGTTTTAGATGAGATATTATTGCAGATTAACAATGCATTTTACAGTAACACTGCGTTAATGCATTTTTAATAAAGAAGTGTTTTTCTTTTGAATTTAAATTGTGGTAAACGTGTACAGTACTGAAAGTGTACGAATAATTTGATACATTTGTTAAAAATAATTTCTGGGATGTTCTATGTTATGCCTTAAACAAATTATCATACGTTTAGATTTATTCAAAAGTACAGTAATTATTATAATATTACAGAGCATTGCCGTACCCACAAATGTTTAATTGGGAGAATTAGACTTAGAAAATTTTTTTAATCACAATGACAAATGGTTGGTTCCTTTACCTATAGAAGCCGGTATGGTATGGTTGGTTGGGTATGGCCGTGGGCTACGGGAAAACGAATGTGTGTTAAAATTATGTGCATTCAATATTATGTGATAGTGAAGAATGGCTTCCGAATTGTAGAAACTCTCGCTAATTCTCTATTATAAAGATACGATAAAAGTAATAGAGCTTAATAGTTAACAGTTGAGCATAACTAATGTAACTCATAACTAGTAAATTAAATGAGTCTATGCTCAAAATTATATAAAAACTCGAGAATAGATTAATGTTTATCACTCAATGAACACTCAAGTCTTTTTATTTTTTCAATTAAATTCAATTAACATTAAATAACTCAAATTTAAAAGCTATTTGCAAATAATTATTTACAATTTCCAAAATCTGATTCATCAAGAAATATAAGTTTCCTAAGGTTAGTACAGTCCCCGCCCAATATTTGATGATAGAGTGAAAAACCAGATCTGACCATCCAAGACATACGACAGTCCAATAATAATGGGTTATTGGATAAATCAATTTTGTTCAGAGAATTACTTCTGAAGAACGGTCCAAAAATTTTCTCATCAATATAAGTAATGTTATTGTAACTCATATACAGATTTAAAATGCGATTTGTGTTATTAAATAATCCCAACTCAAAACTTGAAGAATTTAATTTATTATAGTCTAAGGAAATATGAAGTACTTTTTTAGACTCTTTCTCGAATTTGAATGCATTTTTGGGTATATAATCCAACTGCTGATTATTTAAGTCTAAGCCTAACAATTCATTTTGTTGATGGAATGCAAAATTGTCAATGGATCTCAAGGAACCACTTTTGAGTCTATTAAAATTCATATCTATATCTAATAGTTTGCTGCTCTTGAGCTCATATGATGGAAAGGTTTTGAGATTATAACTATCCAAATAAAGCGCTTCCAGATTTTTTAGTGTATTTACAGCTGATAATAATTCTTTAAAATTGCTATCAGTGTCCAATTTAGATTCTCCTTCAATGGTGAGTTCTTCCACATATTCTTGTGTTCCATTAAATGCATTGGTACTGATTCTTTGCAGGTCTTTAAGATCTCTCAAGAATATTCGCTTAAATTTGATCCCAGAAAATACATTGTCTTCAAGTTCAGTAATTGAGATGTTTTTAATGTCCAACATAAAAAAGCTCTTATTGTCGTCTTTCATGTATTTACTAATAGTTTTGAAGATGTTTTTCAAATGTCGCGTAGGTTTATGTCCACAAAATATAAAGTCATTACTGCATTCACACGGGTACACAACTTGTTCTGGAGGACATTGGGCACAATTTATTACCTGAATTATTAGTGAGAATATAACTATAAATTTGATCATAACTATGAAGTATTCCTTTTAATGAGCTTTAAAATTTAATTCCATGAGTTAACTATTGAATTAAATTTAAAGCACACAAATTATTTTGAAAGTTAACACCAGTTATAATTCACACTCATATCACACTTATTTTTATCAGAATTCCGTTTCGTATTAATAGTATGTTGTTTTGACATCACTTGAAATACTAGCAGATGGTTAATAAATTATTAAACAAATAGGTCACAAATCTATTATATATTAAAATTGAAATAATAACTATTTTTAAATTTAAGTCTTAGTAAGTTTACTTAATTGCATATAAACTTTACTCAAAGATTTTGCTTTTATGATATGTAAGACAACGTATTTAATAACGACTCTATTCTTAATCATCAGTTTCCTAAATATGAATTGTATACGAATTTAAACACTAAATTCTATGATCTATACGTAGTATTTAGAAATTTGCTTTAATATCTTCACTTTAAATAAAAAAGCTATTATTAGATTTTAATAGTTCATAAGTTAGTTTTATGAATGAATTTCCTTAAATTTTATTTGACATTAAATGAGAAATTTATTTACGTTTATAATGAAGAGTAAAAATTACATCCTATGCATCCTCTTTTATTATTCGACAAGTGAGAAATTTATATAAGTTTATAATCTAGACTAAAAATTACATCCTTTTATAATAAACGATCTCATCTAACAATTATTTCTACTTTATTGTTAAATGTGATTTATTATATTGTAATAAATTTAATAAATTGCAATATAACATAACCTTTTCTTATGCTACAATTTAAACGTTTAACAATTCAATTATTTTTATTTATTTTATTCATATATTTTGTTATAAGTTTTTTAACCACTTTTCTTAATGTGAAAGTCGTATAATAAATTCATATAAGAATAAAAACCTTGAATATTGAAGATATAATAATTGTAAAAATTTTTCTGTGAACATTTTAATTTTTAGCTTAATTTTATTTAGTTTCCATTAATTTACATGTAATTAAATAATATGTTTATTAAATGATTTATTACAAACATACAGTTTAAAGTTGATTTGAATTGAAAGCACTTCAACGCCATGTATTTTCATGAACAATCGGTTGAGGCACTTTCTGAATAATCACTTTAGGAGGTGATGGATGTGCTGGTGGACCTTTGATTAGAATCACTTTGGGTGGAAGTGGAGGACCTGCCGGTTGCTTAACTAAAACTACTTTTGGTGGTACAGGAGGTGATGGAACGACAATGATTTTCGGTGGTGAAGGAGGTTGAGGTACAAACA
>JAQGCH010001172.1:0-16976 GCA_034699485.1 Nanhermannia elegantula | reverse complement strand
TGTCATTCATTCAGTGAAAACACAATACTTTACTATAAAGTGATTTTATACTAATATTCATTTTCATTTATTTTACGCATTAATTATTTTTATCTAAAACTAATTTCATTTTTTAAATTTGTCTTTAAGTCAAATCAATTCATAAGTATTTATGATTAAGAGTAAAAGTGTTGACAACTATTAAAATGGATATTTTATTTGATATTTATTATGATTTTTGTTTTGTTTAATTAATTAAAACTTTTTTATGGCTTCTATTAATAAATTAGACAATAATTGACTCCAAAAATATATTTCTAAATATAAATTTAGACTTTGTCTGCGATCAAAATAAGTTTTGAGCAAAAAGTTTTTAATTGAGTGTTAGTTTTGAATTACAAATGCTTTGAGTCAAAAAGTTTTTAAAGTCTCGTATGTTTTGCAAACCTTTCAAATCTCTTATATTGTTATCACTTTTGAATAACTGGATTATAATTTGAAGTAATTGTTGGACTCATTTATGACATTCTTTATTATAAGAGTTTTGCAGTGATTTGAATAACAATAAAGCTGTTAATAACTTATTGAATATCCTGAACCACACCTTAACACAGCTTAACATCGCATCTGACTCATTGTCATTCAAATCTATTTTCTCTGTTATAATGTTTCATATTTTTCTTACTAATTATTAACAGATTTATGCTTTAAATCAAATAATAAATGAATTTTGTTATAAGTTTTCTATAAATAAATATAAATGTCATATAATTTATTAAATGACGTGACATTGTTATAGCCTTCACGACAAATCGTATTTGACTTACTTTTTTCAATTAATATCAATTTTTTGTATCTTAACTCTTATTAGGATTTAGTAAAGCATTAACTTTAAGTGTATTTTAATCATAAATTATAAGATAATTTTCAAGTTATTAAATGATAAGTTAGTAATTCAGATATGAATCGTTTGACCCTTAATTCAAAATCTCAATAACTGTTTGTTTAATAATTTAATTTTTATAAATATTTTGAATTTAGTTGCTTTAAAAGTAAGCATTACTTTGGTTTGAAAATGAGCTCAATTTTGAGATTTAAAAAAACACAAAAAGCATTTCTTAAACCTATAATCATGTGAATCATGTGAATCACATACATGTGAAAAAACTTTTGATAGTTTTATTTGTCGTCTAACAAGACTGAATATAAGTAACTTATATATTATTATAAGATTTTGTTTTATTTCTTTTATATTACTTTTATTGAAAGTCACTTTGTTTGAGCTCAAACCTGACTGAATATATTTTTAAAAAGTAATATCATTCTAACCCTTATGTAATACAGAGTTCACTACTACTTGCGTAATATTCAGCAGACATATAAAAGTTGATCGATATTTAAAATTGATTTTGTTCTGCTTCACATTGAGGGAGTGTTTCTCACCATCTTTGCTCTAAAGATTAATTCAATTATTTTATTTAGTATTAAATCAATATGTAGTCCAATGCTTATTAAAAAAAAGTCATTAATTATAACAAAATTTTCTTAAAAATACAATTAACTAATTACCAGTCATTCAATTATTAAGACTGATATTATCCACATTTCGCTTGCATTTAATGTGAGGTTTGTTTCAATTATACAAAATCTGAATTAAAAATTATATTTAACTCAACTAATTCTTATCCAAGCGTTTTGTAATCCGATTAATCCTTAAGTTGATTGATATTTCTGTAATTTTAATTAACAATTGACTTCATATTAATCAAACTCTAGTTATGTAATTAATAGTAACCGAATTTGAAATAATTATTCTGAAGAAAGTATATCTTATTTGAATTAATGTTATTATAAATGTGTTTAATTGGTGTTGTAATTAATGAAAGGAAATCTGTTCAATACTGTATACTAACAAATTCTTATTACTTTTCCCTTTCATAGCAACAACTGATTTCCAAAGCGGTTACACTTCTAGGCGATATGCCGGTGAGTTATTGCTAGTTATGAGTTACGGCTTAATCATTACCACATCAAATCAAACATTTGTTTGCAAACAAAATACTCTAATTTTAGAGCATTGCTAAATCAAAACACACAAAATTAATTCCTAGTTGTGTATTAGGTCAATAACTGTTCAGCAGTTTTTATGTACCTTTAATAGAAATTATTGAGACAAATAGACGATAATTAGCTTTAAAAACAAAATAACTCAATATCAGTGATGATTTGTGTTGCACTATAACTAACTCTTTATTTTCTTATCGTTTTAAATTTAAAGTGCAATTAATAAATTTTTCTAAAGTTGCTTTAGTCCTGTTTCAATACAGTCTGTGATAATTCTTTATAAAGCTTGAATATCAGCTCAATTAATCATAAATTTTTGTTCTAATGTTTTATCGTGAACAAGTTTAACGCTTTACTGCACTTAAGCTTACCTAAAGTTTACTAATTCTGCACAACTTATTTATATTAAATATAAATTTTATTCAAAACAGCTCATTATATGTTTCATAGACTGATTCTTAGTTCATTAGCATTTTCAAAATCAGATGAAACCTTAAATTTATTGCCTTTGATGATAACATTTCATTAAGATATTATCAAAATACAGGTTTTTTATATATACAGTACAATAGATATTGTTTTATTCATTATAATTCTTAAACATTATTATAACAAATGCTAAATATTGCAAAAGTTAGTGAGTCTTTAACAGAATTGAATTATTTATAAATGAATTAACATTGAAAAATAGCTGCATTTTAATATAAATCAGTTCTTATTTAAATACTAAATAATTGATTATATTTTATTTTATTTTTCATGTGCACTAATAATTGTGGAATCATTACAGCTGTAAGTAATCATTATTCTAATTATTGTTGCATAAGATATTCATTTTGAGACCAAATGTTTCATTCAATTTAAATTAACTTCAATTTGACTCAATAATCAGCACTAATCATAGTAATGAACAAATCAGACATAAGGGGTATTCCCCAAAACCCTAACCACTAAACCACTAAAATTGCAAAAACTTCGATAAAATTGAATGACTCACAAAATGTAAAAAATCAAATCCTGTTTTGTAGAGTCATTGTTGAAATGCTATCAAATTTATAAAAAAAAACAGTTGTTGACTATCAATAAAAATCAGTTCATATAATTGCACTTTTCATAGAATTCTTGTTCTTTTAAAGATTATTTTTCAAATATTTAATTAATTAACAAAAGGCTTGGCTCTAAACTCGAGAAACCAACGCTTTTAATGGAAAACCATTAAAGTTGTCACTGATATCGTGCAAATCTGCAGTTTTTATAAGTTCACTCATTGTTTAGAACAAAAAGTCAGCAGTTGGTGATTGTCATTGTTTGTTATATACTGTACTTCTACAAGAAAAAAGATTGGATGCGCTGTATTTCCTGTGACCGGTAATAATGTTTAAACCTAATGCACACGCGATGCTAATGCCTTATTAATGCATTAAATGTAATGATGTCTACAGTATAGTAAACACATTAATTCATTATACTATTCGATCCCAATTTGATTCTATCCATTATCTAATCTTTTATAGTCTATCCGTTTTTGGTTAATACGGAATTTATTATCTGATGTTAATTTCCGTACTGTATGTTTCATAAATTATTAGTGATATTTTGCCAATAAAATGTCACATTTTTCCTGAAACAAAGCCAACATTTTATACAGAAATTCAGTACATTATTCATATATCAATTATATATCTGATTAAACTATTTTGATTCCAATGAAACTATTTTTTCATTGTTATTACTCTTAACATAAATACTTTGAATACAATTTAAATTGTGTTGACATTCAATCTCATTATTTTTGTTCATAAAAAACATGCTTTGAGTTTATTTGAAACTATTATTGCGAAAATCAATATCAGATTTCAAGTTATTTTATCTAAAGTTTTCTTTTAAAATAAATGATTAGTTGATTAAAACCAAATGATTGTGTGAATTAAACAATGAAAAGCTAATATATTTTTAACAGAACCAAAATTAGTTTAATTATTAAAATTATAAGTTTTATGACTAATTAAAATGAAACAGAAAACACATTTAGTGATATAGTGATGAATTAGTAATTTTTGCAAAACCAACAAAACGTTTATCTTAATCACAATAATTATGTCGTTAATGCATTATTTAAGGTCTGTTTAGTTGATTCCTTATGTTTCAAAAACGCATCAATTACTCAGTTAGTCTTCTTTAGTCTATTTATGAGATAAGGATATCAAAAATTCCTTCATTAATGTCAATCATATACCCAAAAGACATAAAATAATCTTAACGAATAAGATAATGTCGGTCTGTCATTATTATAAGATATCAAATGTTTGTTCTTCATATCAATACGATTGTTGGGTATTAATGAGTATAACTTTTACTGTATCTGAGGATTAATACGGAATGTAATGCTTACAATGCAGTCCACATGTAAAGCATGCATAGAATGTATGCATAATTGGATCCATTGGACGCCTTAATGTTTATATACTGACAGAACGCTCACCAAAGTTTATGCCTCACTTACATAAGGAGATGAGCTTTTTCTGGTGCGCGTCTGCCCCTCATTCTGTCTCTACCTCTCTCTGTGAACATCTGTTTTACTCCTCAAAGTTTTGATACCAACAACTTTTAGTCTTTCGTATAGAGTCAGACACATCGCAAACATAGATTGCGACTAATTTTTTGTGATTTTCACTCAAATGTTTCTATTTATGTATTGAGAAATAGTTTTTTCAGTGCAATAAAACACGTTCTCAAGGCTTTAGTTTGAATGTGTTTAAAATATTTAATTATCTCATGATTTCTCAGTCAAATTTAAATCCGAGTCTCACTTATTCACCAATGTATGCAAAATCAAATCCAGTTTCTACTTCTGTGCGAACTTTGCCTAAAGATTTGGGATCTTTTAACACATTAGTCGCCGGTTGGGAACAAGTCGGGACTCGAAGTCGATCTCCAGTTAGAGATCAATTTTCTCCAATATCTCCAAATTATTCATATATTTCCGATTCAGCAAATATCCCGCAATACTTGCCGTCTCCCACATCATCAGCAAATATTACAAAGTCTGCGGCTCTTAAAGAGCAATTTCTTCGAGATTCTTCTCCATCACCTGCAACACCACAATCCAATTCTTCCCGAACACCCACAACACCAACTTATGCTGGATCTAGTTATAGGTTTGCAGGTGTGGAACGATTGGCTCAAAGACAAAGAATATATGAGCCACAGATATCTCCGGAATCACGTAAAGAGAACGTAACCGTAAGTTTTGACTGTTATGACAAATCGTTAAGTGATGGCCACATATGGCAACTACTTTGTCATTCAATAACATTCGCTATTTTTATCATTCATTTCAATTGTAGCAGAACTTGCATTTTGACCATTGGTAGTGATTAATAGATTCGTACTATAATTGTTGGTTTATATGAGATTTTATTTTTTGCTATGCCATCGATTTTACCCAACTCTTATTATGCATTCACTTAATCCTGACTTTACTGTCTTGTTTGAGACCTATCGTTAAGTTAACTCAACTTTTAATTACTGAACTTAATTTTTATATCTATACTATTAGGCCAATGGATAACTAATGATCACATACAGTACAGCATTTCTGATATTTTTTCAATTAATGACTCATTAAAATTAAAGATATTTTCAAATGTGTTTACTCTCATGAGTCAGTGTATCATTCAAAACATTAAAACATTTGACTCAAATTATTTTATTAGCTCTAAATATCAGATAAGGTGTGATGTTTCTCAATAGAAACGTTATTAAATGGGTCTGAATTTTATAACATTTTCTCAACTGTAGTCTATTTTGATGTTCAATTGTCTTTAAAATGTTGATATTTTACTAAAATATAATTTGATTTGATTACAGCTCAATGCAAAGCGTGATTTGTTCTTTCGTGATAACCCTCCGACACAGAACTCAGTTGTGAGCTCAAGTCCTGCTCCTAAAGATATATATATGTCAAGAGATAGAGATCGCATTGAAAATATGGGCCTTTCTGTCAGAGGAGGTGATGATAACAAGCCTACGCTCGCCAAAGATTCTGATGTGTTCGTCGGCTTTTCCGATCTGCCCAATCAAATACACAGGAAAACTGTCAAAAAGGGATTTGAGTTCACATTAATGGTTGTCGGTATGTATGACTAACTTTAGTTTTATGTAATTTTATCCTTTATTGATGTATTGAATTTCGGCGAACGTAAGAAATAGGACTCAATAGCAATAGCTTTCAAGCTTTCGACTCAAAAGCCTTTCTTTCAACTTACAAATTAACTAAAGTCAATAGCATTTCAAATTAAGTTTATCTCTTTTTTTATACTAAAAATAAATTAAATTTAATCGTTTCGAACATTACGAATCATTTAATGAGAGTTCCAAATGAATTTGTTTATTGAAATGCTTTTGATTTTGTTCACTAATCCGTGAATAATGTGAATAATTTGCGTCAAACCATTTCAAATGCTCAACAGAGCAACTCATTTAAAAGTGATTCAAAGTCTCAAAATTTTAAATGCTATTAAGTTTGAATACTCTCCTCTTTTATCTGAATTATTTGACAAATTTTTTTCCACATTTCACCTCAGAATTGGTATTTTTAGATATAAGTAAAGCAGTTGTATAGAAGTTTTTCATAACGTTTAGTTCAAGTTGAGGCTTAACATTAAGTCAACAAATGAGGCGAACTCTTGCAATAGTACGGTATAAGAATTGCTAGAAAAATATTTTTTGATGTCATGCCTGACATTCAATTTTTATATTAAACCTTTAGTTGATTTGAATTAAACGCTCGTTCTTTTATTTAATAATTAGCGTAAGATTTGCATGAGTTGTGTTTCTAAATATTTACATAAACTTGAATTAAAGGTGAATCAGGTCTGGGAAAGTCAACTTTGGTTAACTCAATGTTTTTGACTGACATCTACTCTGATGAATATCCGGGTCCTTCAAAACGTGCGACAAAGACTGTTGAAGTGGAAACAACTAAAGTACTTCTCAAAGAAAAGACCGTGAATTTGCATTTGACAATAGTCGATACGCCAGGATTTGGCGGATCTGTTGATAATTCCAATTGTTGGCACCCGATTATTAACTTCATTGAAAACCGCTATGAAGAATACCTCAACGCTGAAACTCGTGTTCATCGAACTCACATTCAAGATAATCGCGTTCACTGTTGTCTATATTTCATTAGTCCATCTGGTCATTCATTAAAGCCAATCGATGTCGAGTTTATGCTACACCTACACGACAAGGTCAACATCATTCCTGTCATCGCCAAAGCAGACACTATGACTCCAGAGGAATGCTTACAGTTTAAGAAAAATGTAAATCAACTTTTTTCTTATCAATTTTGGAAAAATTAGTCTTTTTCTAAAGTTTTTCGATTTGATTAAATTATTTATTAGGTAATGAACGAAATATCTCAGAATAAAATTAAAATTTATGAATTCCCGGACTGTGATGAGAATGATGAGGGAAAAGCTCAGAAACAATTAAAAGGCAGAATTCCTTTTGCAGTGGTTGGCAGTAATTATATCATAGAATCGAGTGGAGAACGAAAACGCGGCCGCAAATACCCCTGGGGTTTAGTCGAGAGTAAGTCTCAAACATCCCTTTATTTAAATAGTATTATAAATTGAATAATAAACTAAACACTGTATAGTTGAGAACATGGAACACTGCGACTTTGTTGCATTGCGTAATTTGCTTATAAGGAGCTATATGTTGGACTTATTGGACACCACTAACAATATTCATTATGAGAACTATCGCTGCCGAAAGCTTACAGGCATTGGTCCTGAAAATAAAAAGGCCACAAAAGACCAAAACAAGTAAGAAATTATTGGTTTATATTTTCTTTTTGGTTTCCCTTAAATAGCAGTCGAAAACAGATATCATTATAAAGAAGTTTTATTTATAGTCTTTTGCATGAAATTTTCGAGGATTTATTAAAATTAAAATATAATTCAACTGATGATCACTATATATCTAATTTATATGTTAGTTATCGCTCACAAAGGATATCGAACACCTCTATGGTGTTCTGGTAAGTAATAGATTGAGATGAATAGCTCTCCGGTTTTTAGTTAACATTTGAATGAAGACATTTTTTTTGAACGCATGATTTTTTATCAAATAGTATATTACTTTTGATTCAATTTTTATTTATTTTTAAAAATAACGGTTTAATTATTTCTATCAATTAATTTGTTTCAACTTTTGATAATTACTTAATTAAACGAAACAAACTCTTCAATCAAAAGGAATCCTTTGGCGCAAATGGAAGAAGAAAAGAAAGAACACGAGGCGAAGATGAAAAAGATGGAGACAGAGATGGAACAAGTCTTCGAAATGAAAGTTAACGAGAAAATTAACAAATTAAAGGATTCTGAATCTGATGTAAGTTTTATTCTATTTGAAACTCATAAATGCATTAAATAATTAAATTCTATTAACTGTACGATAGCTTTCTCGACGTCACGACGATATGAATAAAAAATTAGAACAACAGAGACTAGAATTGGAAGAAAAGAGAAGTGCTTTTGAGAAAGAAAAGGCTGCTTTTGAATTGGTTTCCAAAGATATGGAGGAAATGAGACGCGTCAACACACTCGATAACAATATGAGAGAGTAAGTTAACTAAATCTTATTTTCATTAAATTTTGCTTTCAATTGTTGAGGCATTAGTGGTAGCTTTGGGTAAATGTTTACTATTCGGTGATTACTAAAGAAGTTTAAATTATTTCTAAAAGTTTTTTGAATCAAATTTTATTTTATTTATAAAATAAACCGAATAATAAACGTAATATTAATGGAATAATGCATAACATTAGTGTTGCTTTCATTGTGGCTCAAATTTTAGTGTTTTAAATGCTTTGAAAAGAGTCGACGCTTAAAATTGCATGTATTAAAAAACGCTGCCTTTTATGCGGATTTCGGTAAATATTTATATTGCTTTTGGTTTAAATTAAAACTATTTTGGGTTAGTGTTGACTTATTTTATTGCACGGCAGGGATAATACCAATGAAGCTGAGAATCAGTGTTTGACACCTTCGCCTTCAGAATCTACTCTTAACTCAGCTCATCGTCAGTCTCGCATATTTGGCAAAAGAGCGTTTTTAGGCAAATGGAAACGAAATTCATAACTTGCATGAAAACTTATTTTTCCTAATTTTGTATTATTTTATTTATTTAAGTTTATCGTTCCTTTGTTTTTGTTTTTATTTAAATTAGTGTTAATTGGAATTCAGTCACTGACCACACTATGAAGAGAAAGACTCTATCACATGCCCATAGTTGCCGTCAGATGTAGAATAACTGTTCAAATATTTGATTTTTCATTTCATTGCATTCGTTTTGCGTTCATTAATAAAATCATTTTTTAAAATCATTTTTTATTTCCTGATTATTGATGTTATTCATTATTCTAATGTATTGTACAGTATATGGAGCTGTTGCTGATGTATAAAAAAGGAAATGTTTGCTAAATTACTAATCAAAACAATTAATGAGCAGATTATGCTTTTGAAATGCAGTAATTATTTTAACAAATTCTTAAACAGTTATTTCTTGATTCTGAACATGACTAACAAATTGTGTTAATGTTTTCCTTTTAGATTAACCTTAGATGGAAAGAGCAAAGAGAAGAAGAAGAAGGGCTTATTCTAGACTTAAATGAATGTTTCATTTCTTGCATGTTTCGCACAAATATCGCTATAAAACTTCTCTTTTCGAAAAGATATCTATCGATATTGTATTGTATTATTGGATGCAAACTCTAAATGATATCATCCTTTCATACTAATGGTTTGCATCCATTAGTACAATAAAATATGAGTAGATCACAGTTTTTCTTTAAACAATTACACTATTATTAATATGATTAACACTATTGTGAAAACAAAAAAATCTCCTAAACTGGTCTTCGCATGAATTAATGGATTGGCCAAACTTTTGTAATTAAACTAATGATAAATACATCTGTCGAACACATAATGGGCTATCGATTAATTTGTCTATTAATCAAATAAATTGTCTATTAATTTAATTAATTGGTGCCATAAATGAACATGAATTCAAGTTTTGTTGTGGTGCTAATCAATTATTTGTTCAATCTTTCTATTGTATACTGATTTTTAAAAAATTTCACTTTAGAATTATTTCATTCTTTTCAGTTTATTTTATTACTAAATCTAAAATACATTCTAATTGTATTTATATGTTTAGCTTTTTATTTGTACATAAAATTTTTATTATATACAGTATATAACAGCAGATGATGTTAAAAAAATTTTACTTTCAATTTGAATTCGACTCTTCTTAAGAAAGAAAAGATTAATGAGTTGAACATACAGTAGAATCAATTGATTTGAACAAATAATTTCATGGAAACAATACTCAAAAAATCCAAAGTTTTGCACAAATAAAAGTTGTCGGAACACAAATATTTAATTCGATCATTAATCCAAATATTGTTTAATTGTCTAAAAATTATAATTTTTCTTATTTGTACTTAAAATGTATCAAATATTTGATATAAAATGAAATTTTAGTAATTTGTATAAAAAACTTTTTTCAATTATTTGTTTGATTTGTGCGAACATTTTCTATTATAATCAACTGAAAGAGGAAACGGCGTCAGAGACTCAGATGAAGGCATTGTCACCCTATGGTATTTATGATCATGAAATGGATGTTCATAATAATAATAGTCTATCAAAATGGTTGCAGCGATTATGGATGCCTTGAGTTTGACGTCCAGATCAATAGAAAATGTAATGTTAAACACATGTCCGCCAACCATTATCTCAGACTTTTTGCAAATATTACCACATTTTGATTGAGGTCTTTGTTTGTCTTTATTATATCTATAAATATTGAAATGAATATCATCTCCAATACAACTGAGTGTACAGTTGGGACCAATCACATCAAGTTTTATCTTTTTATTTTCATCTACTATTTCAAGTTTGAGACCAAACGGATTACATTTTTGATAGACTTTACAAATCGATTGTTTATTACTGTCTTTAACTAAAATTTTCTGAAAAGTGGTATCAAAACTATTTTTAGTTAAACGTTTACCTGTACTTCCCGAAAATAAGCCCATGGGCTTGTATTTCATTTTTTACTTTTCTAAGGGTTACAAAAAATTTTAAATAAAAGCCCACCCGATATTAAGCCCATAAAATTTGATGTCTCAGTTCAATTTTTAATTGTAAAATAATATGTAATACAATGATAAAGCGTAATACAAATCTGATACAAATGAAATACAAGTAAAAGATGTATTTATAATATAAAATTATTGTTCCGAATCATATGTAATAAAGTGATTCTCTTCTGAATCAGAAACATCAATATTTAATGTCAGTATCTGTGTCACAATTAAACATCGCTGTTATCAGAATTTACCCTCAAAACAGATCTCAAATTATGATTTAGTTTCTGATTGGGTACCTTTGAGCCATTTTCTGCAATACCACAGCACTTAAAAGCTTTCAATATTTTTTGTTTCGAAATAGTAACACGTTATAAATCTTTTGTGTTTACTTCGATTTAAATGCTATTAAAGTTTTTCAGATAAGTGAATTATTAAATATGCTTAAACACTGACTAATTATCACATGACTTGAAAGAATTTCTTCAAATAAAAACCCACCCGATCATAGGCCCAGTGGACTTATTATTGGATGGGCTTATTTTCGGGAATTTCCGGTAAGTTTTTGAAACTGCGTTTTGAGAAAAACATTTCTGATTTTTTTGTATTTAATATAAAAAACAAAAATTAATTTTAAATCGTATTTATGTACTCAAAAACATACATTCGATTAAACCTTAAGTAACTGATAAAATGAATTGAATTTAACCGAAACTCAATTTAAAACAAAGAAAGTGTTTGACTAATACCTGTAGACAACAGGGAATGAGTCCACAGATGCCAAACTTGAGCGGTCTCTCTAAATATATGACTGATGTCTTACTTCTATCATATAAAGTGAGATTAAAAGCTCTTCTGTTACCAAAACAGCACATTTGGTCACAACAAACACTTTTTTCAATTCCGTAATAAAGATTTTGTCCGATATTATCTTTAATCAGATATCGATTTCCCTCATTATCTCTATTATGAAGTTTGAATTGTCTGATAATTATTAATTTGTCGCAAAGAGACAACAGTTCAAGCTTTGGATGACAATTGGCTGAAACATTCATATCTGCTGTCAATAGAGCCCAAGCGCCTAATCTTTTATCCCAGTCTTCATTATTTTGAGGCATTGAAGATATTCTTACGTTTGATTTGTTTTCTGGTTTAAGATTATCATCACTTGAGGCCAATGACTTGCGCTGTTTGACAACAATTTCATCTGACATATTGAATGCTTTAAATAAAGATTTATTTGACTTAAATATAACTGAAATAACAAAAGTAATGACCGGACGACAGAAAGAACTTCTTTCTATAAAATGGATTAATAAAAGTTATGACTTACTTACAGTACTGTTCAATTATATCATTTAAACGCCTTTAGAAGCCAATCACAGTGTGAACACATTGTTGTAAATCCAACTCTGAACTACTCAATAGGTTTGTACATCACTCGCGCGTACGAAACATTGTATAATAAGGTGATCAAACTTTAAATGACAGCAAAATAATAAGCGTAAAAATTTTTTTTGCTGCAAATGTTAAACGTTTGTAATTAAAAAACTTTCCCTTTAATGTGAGTCGTCTTATGTTTTCTGCTATTAATCAGTGTTGAAGTCAAACAAAACAAATAATTTGAAAAATATGTCAAATCGTAAACGAAATGTTGAATTTTTGAGACCAGAAGAACCGGATTTTATCAAAAAACTGAAAGAAAGAGCGGGTCTGACTGCGGGACCAGATATTGAGACAAAAGTATTATAATTTATTGAATCGTTATTTTACTGAAAACACAGCATTTTTTGATTAAGAAAATATGTTTTTAATTGAAATGTAATGTAATTACAGAACACATCTCTTCCAATCGCTGACAATAAAGACTTAGAAGATAGAGATGAAGAACAGCCGGTTGTGGTTGTTCTCAAATCTGGTGATATGACTGAGGATGAGGTCAACCAACATAAACAATTAATCAAATCAAAGGGTATTTTATTGTTTTTGTCTCATTTCACAAAAGGTTTTAATTTTATTAATTTTGTTCAGAAGAAGAAATAGATCTCAAGAATAATAAAATTGTATTCAAAAAACCCGATAAAAGTAAAATCGAGGAGAAGAAGAATATAATGATTCAGAGTTCGAATAATAGACACAAAGAAGAGTCAAATAGGCAAGCAATTGATTCAAATGATAAAAAAAGTGTCAGAAATTCGAGTTTACTTTCTTTTGATGACGAAGAAGAGGAAGACTTTAGTGATTAGAATATTGTAATCATTAGAGTGTATGTCATATGATTTGACTTTACCTCAAATTATAACAGTTTGTGCCCAAACACTCGATCCTATTATTCAAATAACTTACAAAAGATTTCCTATAATTAAAGCTGAGATCACATTCAGTGAAAAGGTTTCTCAGAAAAAAATCATTAATTTTTGTTTGTATTGTATTTGTATTATATTTAATGAAGACATAAATTTTATTTAATCTTCAATTTATAAGTTATTGCATTAAATGTAAAAAATAATTAATTTCATGTTTTATTAATGTTTTGAAATGCAAACAAACTTAATTTGTGCACAGAATTCATGGAATAATTATTTTCAAATACAGGTTTGTCTTACAGACTAAAGTTTCAAAACTTTAAATAAATATTAAAAATTTAAGACAATTATTGTATGAATAATGGTTCAAAAAAATTGTGACACGATATAAAAAACTACTCAAATAATTGACATCTTATTTCTGCGATAAAAAGTTTAAATTAAAGTCACTTAAACAGCGGCTTCCAGTATGTGGTACGCAATGAGCTATCAAATGTACGATTGGGTTTTTCACAATATTTGTATTACTATTAATTATTTGATAGTTCATTATTTTCAGTGAAATAGTGGTAGTTTTTAGTATTTTAATTGTTATTGTTTTCATTCAATTAACTGTAGGAAAATTGTTTATTGCTATCGGTTTGTTATTTTGGCTTTAATTCTATTATTAAAGCATAAAAATGAAGTTAATTTTTAAAGTTTTTCGACACATTTTGAAAATTATCACATTTTAATGAATTTATCATTAAATTTATAATAAAAAAGGTAAAAAATTGAACGCTGATAAGTATTTTTTTACAAGAAGTGCTACTATTAATCTAATTGGCATTTGAATGGTACCACATTTAAAACCGTTTATCTAAACCACTATAAGATGAAACTATAGCTTAAGCTTAATTTAATTCGTTAGCATTAAATGAATTATTCATATTTTGAACCAAACTATTAAGTAATTAATACTAAAAGATATGTAAAAGTTATATTTTGTTTAAACTTATTATAAGTCTTAAAAATAAAAAACTAATGCAACAAATGTTTGATTGATTACTGAAATAGAACCATTTGAACAGCTTTCATCACTATAAGTGTAATTCTTTACTACACCTAAACTCTGATACCTATTTCTTAATATACAGGTAGTATTTGCATAAAGTTTAATGACTTGTGATTTCAATTAAAAATTACAAACAAATCCCTTAATGACAAAACTCATTAAAAATTAATGACTAAAAGAGACTTTGATTGAGAATTAGAATAAAAATTGAAGTTTTGATAAGTTATGAAAATGATATGAATTATCGATAAAATGAAAGTTTAGATAACATGAAAAACATTGCAATGATTTGAAACACAATAATAACTGTAAATCTATTATTAAGTCTATTATAATATTATGAGAGATAAGAGGCAATCAATAGATTCTAATTTTAATAAATTATTTAATATTATTCTCAACTCATTCGTGAACTCAATTAAATGTGAATTCAATGGCTTTTAGTGTAATATAAGAGAAAAAGTTGACTGAGTTTTGGGATTCATTTAAACTTGAGTTCAACTCAAACCAGAACTAACTGAAGGAAAGCGATTAAATCGATTCAAACGGTTTCTCGAATAACCGAAATCCCGACATATTCGGGAAAGAGCTGTGATATTCCGTTCACATCTCTAATAATAATTAATGCATCGAATAATTCATATTTGGTTCGAATCAATAATTTTTTAATTACTTTCACAATAATTGTCATTAATTAAGTCATTAAATAACAGTTCAATTGATATGTTATTCAAATCTATTATTTAACAACAAATTGAACACAAATTTGGACACAAATTAGTGAAAAAGGATTCAAATATTGTTAACAAAAAGTAAGAATAATTTAATTGATATATCGTTTGACCTCTTATTTGAAACCGAGTCCTAAAAAATGGCTTTAAATCTATTTTTAATTATTCACTATATTTATAGTCAACAGAAAATTAATTAATAATTTAGTATTCATTGAATTGAATTAAAAACAAAACAAATGATTGAATAATTAGTTTTCATACAATTTGAAAGACTATTGTTGTGATGTTTTGCGCCAAATGTGAACTCAATGTCGAACAGATAGAGGACTATTAGGACTAATACGACGGTCAATACCTTTTCAAATGTTTGGGCTCTCATTCAGCTCTCATTTAATTCACATTTTATTTACATTTATTTTATTGTTTATTATTTATAAGCCTTTGTTCACCAGTTTTTCACTTATTTTACTCTTTTTTAATCTAAATTTCAGATTCAATTTGTTTTTGTTCTGATATTGAGTTTTCGTTTTTTATGAACAGAAACTTTACCAAAAGTTTTATAAAAGTTTAGTTCAGTTTTTGGTAAAACTTTTTTTTATCAAAAATTCTAATTATTTTTTGTGTTTAATTCAATTGATTTAAATTGTTTTTTAGCAAAATATTTGTTATTTTAATTGAGAGGAAGAAGTTTTGTGTACTTAAGAACTAATTGATTACACGTTTAAATGAATCGATAGTTTGCTTCACTCCTAACAGAGTCTTATTAAACATTTCAATTCTCTGACAATAATAATAATTAATTGGCATTTATTTTGCAAAGTTTTTATCCATAATTTTCAATATTATTTTTATATATTTTTTGCTTTTTATCGATTATTTCTAACACAAGTCAAATAATTTTTATGATTATATCCAATAAAAAGAAATTGATTTTCTTTAAAAGTTTTTTGTAAAACTATCTCAAGAATATCTGTTTTTCAAACTAATTCTTAAATGAGTTATTTTTTAATTTAAAAATGACAAGAATTGAGACAATAAATAAAAAATAAATAAAAGTTTAGATTTGAATCAAAGTTGACATAAGATTAGAGTTTATAATAGTTTTATTAATTGCTTAGAAATGGTTTCTCTAAAAACTAAGAGAAAAACATTTGAAATATTTAATAGTGGGTTAAGTCGTAATATGAATACACTATATATTAATTTTGTTCAATTTGTTCTGTTATTTTCAATTATATTAATAATAATAAGAAACTATTCTGAACATGACCTTCAATACTGTGTGTATTGCATAAGAGAACTATTAACTGAATTCAATTTATATCTAAAAAAGTTGAGTCACTTTTGATTAATTTGAGAATTATATGCAATTAAATGAATAGAGACTTAAGAATAAGCATTTAAACGAATGAATACTATTAGGGCTGACCAAAGGCTAAGTTACATAATATTCAATACAAACACAAGCATTAGATTAACATAAAAAATGATATACTTTTACTCCTTTTACTGATCGACCGATTTTTTTCATTTGATTTTAATGCAAGTTTTTGTGAATTAAGAATTACACTATTCTATTGAAATAATACAGTATTAAAGATAGAATAGCGATACTCAAGCCATATCACATTCATATAGTTTTCCTCAACCATTGCTTTGAACCAAATCTGTAACA
>JAQGCH010001171.1:0-16989 GCA_034699485.1 Nanhermannia elegantula | reverse complement strand
GAATCCAATGTTAACCAAAATTGACCAAAATTTTCATTCACTATATCGAGGATTCACTATAAAGGGGTTCACTATAATGGGATACTACTGCAATAATTAGTTTTTTGAATGTTTGTTACTTGTCTTCTGCGTCAATGTCCACCCCATGTGATAATAATAAGTCTAAAGTTTCTATATTTCCTTCTAAAGCAGCAAAATGTATGGGTTGGGGTTCGTCAAGGATTTGTGACCTCATTGATGGCGAAACACCCAATTTGATGATTTCATTAGCAATTTGTGATTTGCCTTTTTGTGATGTAAACTAAAGTTTTAATTGAGATCTTATTTTAAACAAAATCAAAACAAACCATTAATTGCCGCCCAATGAATAGGAAATAGTCCTAAATCGTCCGACTGATAGAGTATATCAATGCCGTACCTATTAATTAAGTCAATAACAGAGTTTTTATCGTTAAATTTGAGTGTTCGCCAGTTTAGTTGAGACCTATCTATAAGAGGAATCGATGACTCTTTTAATATAATCATCTTTTATACTAAAGTTTTCTTATATTAAACTAAGATTTTCAATAGAATTTACGTTCAAATGAATTAACTTGAAGTTAAGAAAATGCTTCTTATTGTTTGCGCGCATCGAATAAGACCAAGTAAAGTATAGGTGCAATGCGTGCATTGATGCACAAATGGGGTTTTAGTAATAATATTAAGTACCGGTAATTGCAATTTTTATGTGATGCGAAATCTTATTGTTCAAAATTTGTATCATTTGTCAAAAATGTTTTATTATTCTTAAGCCGATTCTCGTACGATATATCGAAATATGTAAAACTATACATTGTTTGGCCATTTAAGCAGTGCCGTAACCAGGATTTTAGGTTTGGGGGGCTATACATAGAAAAAATTCAAGATATGGCAATTTTTTAAAATTGCTGCAGACCTACACTTAAATGTTAAAAAACCTTTGGGGGGGCTGTAGCCCACTCTGCCCACCCCTAGTTACGGCTGTGCATTTAAGATATCGAACAGGCCAATGAACATTGGACAAGACTTGGGCCTAATTTTTAATATGCGTTTATATTTATGTTTTAAGGTTTAAAAATCAATTAATAGTTTCTCATTGTGCACAGAATGAAAAACACAAGACCTGGTTCTGTAAAACAAAGTTAAGTTTAATGATATTTTGCAATAATTTGTTTATACGTTAATTCCTTTGCCCTAAAGATTATCTGAATGTAGATCGAGAACAGTCGGCAAATACTTTTTTTTAAGATCTAACCACTGATTAATAATTAGCAGTTAATTAGTGTATTATCAATGTATGTAATTATTGGTTATTATTTTCACTGATAAGTAAAGAAATAAATAATTGAAAATTATATTAATTAAAGCTAAGTCTAAATAAGCTTATATACTAATGTATACACGTTTACTATCGAATGATTTATAATAACCGGTTAAAAACGGAAAATCATTGCTAAAACATTTAAACAATGATCTATTAAAATTTGAAGTGAATAATATTTTTATTCGATGAACTTTAACCTCTGAACTTTAACGCCATCAAATAATACGAGTTTAGTAATTCTGATTGAGCCTTCCTTTTAAATATATAAAAACTACTTGATTCTGATCTGTTTAAATCAATTAAAATCTCAATTTTTAAAAAATATAATGCGCTTATATTTTAGATAGTTAGCCTGTTACATTTTTAGCCTGTTAAATTTTTAGCATGTTGCATTTTTAGCCTGTTACATTTTTAGCATGTTACATTTTTAGCCTGTTACACTTTTAGCATGTTACATTTTTAGCCTGTTACATTTTTAGCCTGTTACATTTTGCCTATTACTTGTACTTATTTGATTCTTTTTTTAATTGATATCTGTTGACAAGTTATGTATTTTGTTGGGTAGAAAAATATTGTATAACTATTTAACAATTTCTAACTGAACCTTTGTTGTAAACTTAAGTTATATAGTGCTGATAACTCAGAAGGAGCCTCAAAATCTGACAGCTGGCTTCAGCTACAAATTGGTCTTAGACTCCCGCTCAAGAACGGATCCGAGCGTTTGTTCGAAAGAAAAACAGTCGAAAATACCGGTTTTCTTAAACTCAAATTATTATTATCTGAAAAATGATCCCTAATTTAATTCAATAAAAATCATTAAAGATATTCACTCAAAAAAATTTTTCAAAACTACAGATAAGAAAAATAGATTTATAAGCAGAGTCTAGAAATTGAGGAGAAACTGAAAAGTTCATAGAACATTAGCTTCGAATTTATTCCAATTGTACATAAATTATGTCTAAACCAAATTAAACCCCAAAAAACAATATTTAGTTAATAAAATTATTTTGAATGTTAAAATAAATAGAAATTAATTAACAAGACTTATTCAGGATTACTAAACACGTGTTGTATTTTTAAAAATTCTTTGAATGAAATAAAATAATACAATTACAATAAATAAAATAAATAACGAATTTACATATTATTGCGAATATATATCATTGTGATAAATTGTGCATTTTCAAAATTTTTACTTTTATTTTTAAAATTTTTAGGCAACTATTTTCAAAACTTTAGTCTCCTATTTTTAAATTATTTCAATCCACAAAACTTGAAATAATCTTTCAAAAATATTTAAAATAATATGAATGTTAATTTCATAATTACATGATGATTATATTTGCTGATATATAGAAATGGCTATAATCATAAATAAAACAATATACCACACGATAATACAACTCTAATATCGTTATATTAAAGGCTTTAAATAATTATTTCATTCAACGAATCTTTAAAAATACAACACGAGTTTAGTAATTCTGATTCAGTCTTGTTAATTAATTTCTATTTATTTTAATATTCAAATTAACTTTATTAAATAAATATTGTTTTTTGGGGTTTAATTTGGTTTAGATATAATTTATGTACAATTTGAATAATTTCGAAGCTAATGTTCTATGAACTTTTCATTTTATCCCCAATTTCTAAGTTCTGTTTATAAGTAATTAAATTACACAATACTAATGCATTCCTATATAACTATATATTACCAAAAAATTGATTTAACTCAAATAAAATTTTCTTTGAAAGCATTTTGAAATTATTATTTTAAGTGTATTAAAATTGAAGCGAAGGTGGAGTATATCTGTAGCATATTATGTGAATATATTTTAATTCTCTACAGGCAAATATTGACAGATCATTAGTCAAAGGCAGGTATCGAACTATTTTCCTTTGAACAATCGCTCGGTTTCAACATAAACTTATCTTTAAATGAGTGAGCTTTAGCTTATCACTCAATTTGCTATAATAGTTGACTCATTTAGGAAATCCTTTTACAGCAGTTGATTTTAGCGCCAATTTTTAAGGCGCTGTAACTTCTATGGGGTCTTAAAGTGTTAGGATTAATATCTCTCCTAAAGCGGGATTATCAAAATATGCAAAGCATTCAAAAATTAACTTAATAACAATTATTCTTCATCAATGATATTCTATACTTAATCCTTGAGTAATGTCTCAAAAATTCAATAACAAACTGAATTATAAAAAGGGATTTATTAAAAGTAAAAAATTGCCATTAAATACAGTTATATTCAATACATATTGCACTGTACAATACTTTTATAGCTAACTTATTAGCCCTACCTTACAGTCGCTTACAATTAGTCTGATTTTGACAAAATCTAATATAAGCAACTTTTAAATGCACGGATCGATAGCTGAATGGCTCTAAAATTGAATGTGAAAACAGAGCTCAACTCAATTTGTGCAAAACATAAATATTAAAACTTATTGAGAAAAAGTATATTTTGTAAGCAAAAAAATATGACCCTCTCAGCTAATGCAATGCATGCAATGTTACTTTTATCCCTTATATCCAGGCTTTAACCTTCTATTATTTGACGCTGCGCTAAAACATCAATACTAAACCCCTGACCCCCTATACACTGCATTACGTACCCAACTCATTCCTATACTTCTAAACACATTATAACGTAATTTATGTTCAATAACATTGAGTCATGAAATATGAGCTCAAATATGGCTGCGATTTGTGTTACTCTTTATTTGTTTATTAGTATTGTATTTAATAAATAAATTGTTTAATTATTATATAAATTGTAATTAGTTTTACACCCAAATTAAATTTAACAAAAAATATATCAAAACTTGGGCTGAATTTTAAAAATATCGTTAAATAGTTTTTAACAAAAATTAAAATTTTTTCATGAAATCGATTAAATGTTTCACGAAATCGAAGAAACGACTGATTTGTTAAAAGTGAGTCTCATTTCTGTCATTATTTGTATTGATTTTGAGCAAAAAATGCTTTATTTTGCTATTAATGAGCAAACGAGTCGTCAATTAATGCACTTTTTGTATGCAATGCATAAGTATTTGGTTTTTTATTGTTATGCCTAAAGTCCAGGTGTAGTAAAGAAGGTGTCTGTCATAGCATTCATAGCATTCATATTCAATGTAAGTTAAGGTAAGAGAAGTCCAGGTGTTTAGCCTTTTGATAGTGATTTGCATTTTTAATATTATACTATTATGTGTTTTAAGCAGAGCCTCACTCTCTCGGACCCAACGATCGCTATTATCAGCGGTAATCAGTGCTAACCATTCAATTGCATCTAAAATGAGCTCAATTTTGAGCACTTTTTCTCATTTAAATGTTTTTATATTTAGATCTCGTTTCGCATTAGTTACGGATTTTTGAACTCTTTCTTATTCTAAACAAAATTTTTTTTTCAATCGCTGAACAATTGTATGGTTAGCTCTAAATCATGTTTTCATAATAAGCATAAATTTTTTATTATAGCTTTAATTTAATCTCTGCTCAAAGTCTTGTATTATTCATAACTGCAGTTATTAATGACCACAATATTTGATCTAAAAATAGGGTTTAATATCAGCTAAAAATCTGTTTGCTTTAAATGTTTCCCAAATAGTGTTGAAATGTTTTCCAAATTCTGTCAGATTTTTAGATATTTAGTTCCGAGAAGTGGTGGCTCTGGTTATTGTTTAGGGAGAGGGAGAAAAAAAGATCAGATTTTTGAGACCCGAAACATATACAATGAAAATGTGTATAACCTGAACATATGCTCAGTTTAATAAGTGTAAAGCGTGTGCCAGAAGTATGGCAGGTGTGGGACTCCTCTCTCTCCATCACCACTAGGGTTTGCATCTTTGCAAACACTTTAATTTAGATAACAGTATGAAAATTAAAATTATCGCTATTTGTTTCCAGTATTTGACGCAAATTCAAAGCCTTTAAAATTACTATTTTTAATACTAACTTTGTTTTTCAACGCAATTTAATTTTGCGATAATTTTTCAATTTAAGAGAAAAAATTACCCCATAATTGATTAGATTAATAGAAACTCATGACCAAAAAGATATATTAGAGAAAAACACGATTAGAATAGTTTAAAGTATTTTAAAACAGTTTTTTTCAAATCAAGTTATTTGAGGACATTATCAAAATTTTTTTGTTGATTTTGTTGAACCCTATGCTAAACAAAATAAAAACAGACCATTTGATCGCATGAATAGGTCTGTCGTGTGCCGCACTTCACACAACTATTTGGGCCCCTATTTTAGCAAACCTTCTGTCGCTTTATTTTCAAGAGTCCAATAATATAACCGATTGTGTGTCTGGCGTGTGTTCTGTGTATTCACTATTACAACAAAAGCTTATACTTCTATGAAAAAAAAAATTTCAAACCTGTGCGGTATATATATATATATTATGCAGTTATACCTTATTTTCAATGGCATTCTCAGAGTGAGTTACGAACAGTGCAAATGTTCCACTTTTGTAGCTGTGCTCAAAAGTAATTGATATTTGTATTTATATAATGATTGGCATAACTGTTGAGACGTTTATTATTATCTAATTTTGTATTTTTAATTGCATTGGAAAAGTTGTTTTAGAAAACTGTTGTTCTCTTATTTGATAATAAGATTTAAAAAAAGTTTTTTACTGCGAGAAAAGTTGTTCAGTATTGTAAAGACTTTTTGGGTTTGCAGTCATTTACTATTGAAATACTAGTTATGCTTCTCTTGAAAAACTTCTTAACTGTGTTTTTGGCCTCATTTCGAGTGCTGTTTAAGGTTTTCTCTCAATCAGAAAGAAATTATTTCGTTTGCAGAGAAATCAAAAGCCAATAAACAGTATTTTTTTAAAACTGCTATTTATTTAATACTTTTATTTACTTCTAAATCAAATTGTAATAAACTTTAAGTGCGATTCAGTTATGCGTCCAATAAAACAAAGCAAAAGCCATACAAGAGTTGGACTCAATTTTGTGTATTTTTGAAAAAAAGTTTTCGCAAAACAGTTATTTTTTGCCGAACTTATTGAAGTCTTGTTTTTGTTTATTTTGTAAATATATTTTTATTAATTAAATAAATTAATTAATGGCTCTGTTGTGCGCCAGACATCCCACTCCTTCCTCGGGAACAGTGTTTGTATTCGAAGATATTATTGAAGATGAAGTTTTTGATGACGACCCGAATTGTAATCCATTACTAATGGTATTACTTTATAACTCATTTTTAGTTTATTATTACTTTTTATTTAATTTTATTATAATTTTTATTATAAATGCATTAGTTTTTTGGTAAAAGTTATTTTTTTTTGTCATTTATTTATTTTATTTTTATTAAACAAATATTTAGTTTTTTGCCTAAAATGATAACAAAACTTAGCGTTTGTTTAAATAGTTTATTAAACTTTGTTTATAAATAATTAATTTTTTTTATACTTTTATTAATAATTTTTGTTTTAAAGAGAAAATTAATTTCAAATGATATAAAAATTTTTTAGCTCTCAATTATTCCCGACTACAGTATTAAAAAAATTAAAAAATTGTTCGGAATTTAAATTGGCCTCAAAATGATAACAAACTAATACACCGTTTAAATAGTTTATTAAACTTTATTTTCACATAGAATTAATGTTTTGTCTGTTTGTCTTTTGCTCATTAATCTAGTTTTTAAAACAATAAATATTTGATTACATTTTAAAAACTCGAAAAATGTTTTAATTATTTATTGAGTCCTAAAACTGAACTATTAATTAAAAGAGAAAAATAAAAATTTAGTTGTTTAGAGAGATATACGTTTGACTTTATTTTTCACTTTAAAATTTTTGACCTCGTTTTGCACCAATTGCTGAAAGTTCATTGCCGTCCAATTGTTTAAAATTCTCTATGGCTCTGAACTTAATACCATAGTTAAGAGGTATTTAGAAGTAAAACTTCATTCTTTCCACTCGTATTAAAATCTAAATCTATTTTTCTATCTCTTCCTATGTATGAATATTTTTTTTTCGTTATTTCGCCAAATTTTAAATACGAAATGAGATCATTTGCTATTCAATGCTTTACAACAATAAATTCAAATTCAAATCATTTGAGGAAAAATTGAGGAATTGAAAGCATTTTATTTTCTTTTTAATTTAGCTCATAATTAATCGCTATTTTAGTCACTTTTCTTTAACTCATTTTTTTTTACTTTTTAGATCTTTTAATCTGTTTTTTTCTCTTAATTTAATTTCTATAGAAATATTTCATTTATTTTTAGTCAAAAGTGTTTCTATTCTTAAAATTTTATATTTAACTTAATAGTTAATATCCGCTATAATTTTCGTAATCTATTATCCAATAATTCATTTTTTATTATCAGTAATTATAAGTTAAATCCGTATTAAACTTATCGCAACAGATAATTAACTTTAACTTTTTATTTTGCAATCTATTATTGCAAAGCCTTTTATTGCATTTAATTTGCATTTTCTGCGAGTTTTCCTTTTTTATGTTGAAAACAATTTTAATTTAATTCAAATCATTATTTCCTTTTAGAAAATATTATACAAATCAGAGAAATATTTCTTTAATTATTTTTAAACTAATTGAAAATTCAAGATAAAAGTCAAGTCTATACACAATCAACATTAGGATTAAATCCAATCAAATTATTTTTAAAAAAAAATATTTTTAAGCTATTTTTCCGCTAATTTTTGTTATTTATCTAACTTTTAAAAGTTTTGTTTTTCTTTCACTTTATTTCATAACTCAATAATTATATTATTATTCAAAATGAATGATAATAAAGAAAAAAAACTTTTATCTCTTTTTTGTTGACATCATTTTTTCTCAAAAATCTATCGCATCGTTGAAATGCTTCCGCCTTTAAAATTATAAATAAATACTATATTTTCTGCAAACATAATGTCATTGACATGTCATACATATTATCGTTTTATTTCGATGTCACACAAAATATTAGTATTTTTCTCATTTATTATTTACTTTGAAAAGAATAAAAAACTTACTTAAACTCAAAATAACAAAATTTTTCCTATTTCTCAATAGAAGATAACTTTATTTTGCAATTTGTGTGAAAACGCATTGTTTTTTGCTTCAAAAGGAAAAATAGTATTTATTTCTTTCCTCACAAACCACTTATTAACAAGACTTGAATTTTGTTTATCAAAAAAAAGCAATTAATCTCAAACATCATGTAATAAAGTCATTGAAAACCTTATATCAAAAGTTAATAGCAATTAATTTTGTTTTAAACTTCTTTTTTGTTGTTCTCATGACTGCCTATTTGTGCTTCTGTTTCAAATTTGTGCTCAAAAGGTCACGAACTTAGCTTTTAATTTAATTTTGTTGTTAACTCATATGTTCTTCAATTATATAAATAGTTTTGCAATTTCTGCGATACTGATAGCTCTAAAACAAAATTTATCTTCAATTCTATACAACTATTCATAACTACTGTGTGTTTCTTATGTGTTGATAAATATCTCGTTTTGAGGCTATACTTCTCATGTCTTAATTTAGAGGCTCTGCTAATCATAAACTCATTTCATTTATCGATCAGTATATAAGTGTTAATTGAAAAATGGTTCACAATTTTTAGAGCACTCTATTTATAAAAGCAAATTAAATGCAGACTCAATTAGTTGTGAGACAAAAATTTACTAAATTGCAGTCAAATAACTATTTTCTTTAACTCTAAATTTATGTGACATTCAGTATCCTAACAGACATTGAATAATGATTAACAAGATTTTATAAATTGCATACAAAACACTATTTAAAGAATTCAATACAAGCTCTCGATTCCAAACGGAAAAGAAGATTCACATAAATAAACACAAATAAAAAAATGATTGATTATAAGAAACAAGAAAAAGCTATAATGAGAAATAAAATAACTTTTGAAATAAAAAACTAATTTAAATCTAAACTTAAGATTAATGAATATTTAAATTTATATATATTTTTCTCTCTCTCTATATATATATATATATATATATAACTCTATATATATATATCTATAGCTCTCTATATATCTCTATCTATATCTCTCTCTCTTGTATTTCAGTTGCGGAACATTCAAAGTATGATCCGATTGACTAAAGGAAATCTGGAGGCCCTGAACGCCAGGTTCGCCCAATACCAACACCCGCCGTCTATGTATATCGCAGAATATGAAGACTTAACGTCTAAATTAAATGAATTCCAAAGACAAGAAGAAAAATTACTTGAATTAATGACTTCTTATGATTACGACGACTCACCTCTCGATATAATAGATGGAAATAATTATGAATTGTTGGCGAACGCGTCCTCTGGTTCTGGGTCTGGTTCGAGCTCGAGTATGCCCAGAACGCCATTAAAATCAGTCATTAGAGCACATCTACCGAATCAACAGAGAACTACTGTTCAGGTTTTTCCCGGACAGACAGTTAGAGATGCGTTGGCGAAGGCTATGAGACGCAGAAAACTGACGCCCGAAATGTGTACTGTTTTTATTTATAATACTAAGTATGTTCGAGTCAATCAAACGTTTTTGGTATTTAATTCAACTCATGTTTATCTCTTTTTATTTTTAAAGACAACCTATTGATTGGGATCGAGATATCTCTGCACTCGATGGTCAAGAAATTTTAGTCGAAACGCGAGAACGTTTTCCAATTCAGACTAGTATTTCGCATAATTATGTAAATATTTCATTTAATAATCAATTTTATACATACACTAAAGCAAAAAGCGTGAAAATCAGATCAATTTCACGCAATACTGAACTTTAGATATACACAAAGTTTTTAAAAAACAAATTCTTAAGAAGAAAAAAATCACTAAAATTACACAAAATTAACTCAAAAGAACTCAGAAAATAATTGAACCGATTTCCATAAGAAGGGCCTATTCATATATACAAAGTGCTATACTCATAGGCCCTTCTTATGGAAATGGGTTCAATTAGTGTTTTGAGTGAATGAACATAAGAAAATTGGACTTAATTTGAAGATAAAAAAGATTTTAAATAAATTGTTTGTTTAACGGAAAGGTACGCAAAACATTCTTCACATTAGCATTCTGTGAATGCTGTCATCGCCTACTATTCCATGGATTCCGATGTCAGACTTGTGGCATACGATTCCATCAGCGCTGCGCTAATGCGGTGCCGTCTCTGTGCCAACCGTTACGTGTGGAATCCAATTATTATCGTCATCTGCTGGCGCTGAACGACCCGTCAACATATCTCTCGAATTCTAGGACTCCACAGGTCCCATCTCAATCATCACAGCCATCACAGAATCATAGGTCAACATTACCATTAGGCCAAAGAGAACGGTCCACATCCGCGCCTAACGTCTGCTTCAATCTAGTCTCACATAATGAACTTACTATTGAAGAATTGCGAACACTTACTGGAGGTCAGTTCCCACTACATTTTCATTTTATATTTACCTATAGGCTGTCCAACAAGTTTCCTATTGCGCCTAATAAGTCTCCTGTCTTTCGTTTTGTTTTGTCTCTTTATCTATTTGTTGTCTGCTATGTTTATATTCTATTAGTAGTTTTAATTTGGCTCATAAAACATGATTTAAATGTTAAAATCAATTATTTTGCACTGTGCTCAGGAAACGGGGTTTACTTACAGCACATTTAGATGCTTAGAGTTAATTATTATGTATTTGATTTATCTGTGATGTCCAGAGCGTTATTGCACAGAATAAGTCCCCTCCCGTTTGACTTGAAGCTTATCAGACTCGCAAAAATTAAAAAATTATTCTCAGCTTCAAAAAATTTAAAAATTATTGGCAGTCGAACTTTGCCACCAGTGCTTGATTGTTATAAACAGGGTTATAATGTTTGAATGTCCTAACATTAATACACAACCGGTAATCTCTAGTATGCACTTTATGTTAATGCAAGAGATACACTATTATAAAATGCTTTATATGCGCGAACTTTTTGGACACCCTATCGCTAATTTTTTCTTATAATTAATACTTTATTTCAAATGAATTTATATATTATTTTCTCAATCGTTTGTTTCCTATTTATTATCATTTAATTAATTGGATGGTTGTGTTGGGCTTTGAATAACAATTTAATTTTTATGGTTTAATCTCTGATCTAATAACGAATTGCATAATAATTTCATTAATCAATTGAATTAATGCTCGATTTATTCATTTAATCGACGATTTATTTGCATGAATGGCACTACACTTCACACTATTGTCTCGCAATACAAAAAACACAATTCTTTCTTCGCATGCCTTTTAATAATTTTTCAAAACCCAATTACACCTTAATTAATACCTTTTGAAAACGTATGATTAGTCTCATCAATAATATTGCCCGCATTTGTGTCTCCACTAAATGTGCGCAGAATTAATCCTTACGCCACTCTACGAAAAGGTGAATTTTAAACCTAAGGCCTATTAAAACTCAATGTCTTAAAACTCAGTCTCTTTTAAAACTTTTTCTTCAAAACTCTCTCAACTCCTGTCTTAAAGTGTTTCTCTCTTTCAAAAGTCCTCTTCATTTCCGAGAATAACAATTTATTTATGTTTATTCCCGTTTAAGTTTTAAAATACTTTTTATGTAATTCAAAATAAATTTATTTTTTATTTTTGAATTAAAGGTGCGTTTAGTAATTTAGCTCCGCCTCACTCTTCGGGCACAATTGCCACCAGTTCCACATCTGGATATCAGGGTTCTATATCTCCATCTTCATCACCTACAAGAACTCAATCGGCCGGGGGTTCGCCAACTAGTATTCGGCAGCCGTGGCGGCCAAGGGCTCGATCTGCAGACGAGTCGTCTAAGAAAATAAGACCCAATTCGGGTCGAGAATCAATCGAAGACTGGGAGATACCGCTCGATGAGATACTAACTGGTCCCAGAATAGGGTCCGGATCTTTCGGGACTGTATACCGTGGTCACTGGCACGGACCGGTCGCGCTCAAGAAGCTTAATGTTACGAATCCTACTCCTGCACAGCTTCAGGTTTATAAACCTTTTCTATTCATTAAAAACCTGATTCCACAAACTTTTTTGTTCTCTTTCCTATTTTTATTTTTTCTCTTAAATTCATTGCTTTTCTTTTTTGTTAAATTAGTTTTTATCTCCGCTTTTCATCTCTTTTCAGTGATTTAAGATTTAATTTTAATTGGTTTAAGTTTTAAAACAAGTCTTTCAATCACTTTTATTTGAATTTTAATATCTTTATTGCCATTAACTATAATTATATTAGACTTAATCCAAATGAACCACTAATTTATTACTTCAATTACTTATTTGAAAATAAACTTTGCATTAAAAACTTGTTCGACTTTATTGAGTCGTTTGACTGATTAAAGTTGTTTAGCATAAGAATCATAACTTATTTATTAATACTAATAAATTGTAACTAATTTGCACAAAGGCTCAGCCCTACTGAGTCTGCACTCTTACGAAGTTATGGCATAAATAAATACTAAAACACATTAAATAATTATAATGTGTATAATACCAAATACATATTGTATAATACCATTCAAAATAAGTTTTAAATTTTTCAAATTTTATTTTTTATATTTTCAATTAAAAAATCTAAAAATAGTTTTATTTATTTTCATATAACTTGAGCCTCTGGGGGTTTTAGTGCACTAGTCATCAAAATTTTAGATTTTAAAATCTCGGTCTCATATTTATTCCTAAATTTTGTATAAATATCTCATACCTTCCCGTCTCACAGATTAGTGAAACTCTTTTTGTAATTTTGTTACTACTCATACGGGATATCTCCAGATTTGAAGATATAATCCACTCTACGAGATCTCGTTTTCATGTCTATTGCACGCAATTATTATAAGTTATAATAAATTCTATTTATATAACCACTCAATAAAAATATGGATCTATTTATCAATAGTAATAATATTGTTATTTATTTGAATATTACTTTAATTAGAATATTCTATGAACATATGTTTGATAAGAATCTTATAATTAATGACTTAATTTAATGTTTTATCTTAATAGGCGTTCAAGAATGAAGTGGCAGTACTTCGCAAAACACGTCACGTCAATATATTATTATTTATGGGCTGTGTATCTCGGCCTCAATTAACAATAGTTACCCAATGGTGCGAAGGCTCGTCACTCTATAAACATCTTCATGTACTCGAAACTAAGTTCGAATTATTGCAATTGATTGATATCGCCAGACAAACAGCACAGGGAATGGATTACTTGCACGCGAAGAATATCATACATCGCGACTTAAAATCTAACAGTAATTTAACATTACATTCAATTAAATAACGGTTTACGAGCATTCTAACTATTTTTGTCTTCAAATTTTTATTTTCTAATAATTGATTTATCTTTAATTCTATCTCAAGACTGCTTCTATGCCCGCCTGACCTCAGTTAAAAAAACATTTAAATCACAAAAATATTTAAATTTTCTTTTCAATGAAGGCCTTCTCGTTATCTGTTTATTGATTTATTTATCCAAAAAAAGCTAAAAATCATGGATTTTTGAATTTATTATCAATCAAGCGCTAGAAACTGAGTTAAATATTTGAAAAAATTAAATTTTATTTCGTTTTATATATCATTAAATTATTATTATTTATATAATTTTAAGTTTAACTACTTTTTCAATGCCTATCATTAAAATGCTAAAAAAATTCATATAAAATCACTTAAAGTTTTAACGAATAAACTAAATGAATAAATGATTAAATTAAACTTTTTTTTATTTAATGCTCAAAACCTAATATTTAATTAATTTTATTTTTAACATAAAATACAAATTAATCATAAAAGTAAACCAATTACTTATAGATATCTTTCTTCACGACGACCTGACCGTCAAAATCGGTGACTTCGGTTTAGCGACAGTCAAGACTCGATGGCAGGGCTCTCAACAGTTCAATCAGCCGACGGGTTCGATCTTATGGATGGCTCCGGAAGTGATCCGAATGAAGGAATCGAATCCATACACTTTTCAAAGTGATTGCTATGCATTCGGTATTGTGATGTTCGAGTTGGTCACCGGACAGCTTCCATATCAACACATCAATAATAAAGATCAGATCCTTTTTATGGTCGGACACGGATTACTACACCCGGATCTCACTCTTGCCAGAAGTGAAACACCAAAAGCTTTTCTACGTCTCATCGAAGATTGTATACTATTTAATAGAGAAGAGCGACCACTCTTTAGACAGGTTTCTAATTTTTCTTTAAAACTTATTTTTTATATTCAAAAATAGTTTCGTTTTTTATAAATCGTTTATTAAAGTTCTTATCAGTTTAGATCAACTGATAATAAGTGTTAAGTCTCAAAGCATTTTATTTAACTATTTGTAAGCAAATCTTTTTTTACATTAAGTATTTTCGAGGATTTGTTTAACAGATTTGCTTTATTAGAAAAAAGTCTACATTTTCTAGAACTAAGTTTTTCTCTTCTGATTGAATTTATTTTTTGGATCGAGACTTAACTCTATTTTCTATCGAATCATTAATTTTTTTAACTTTAAAATTGATTCTTAAAAGTAATTTATTAATAAAATTTTGTTGACTCACTTGAGTGATCCCAAACTCAACTCTATCTTTTATATATTTAGATGCACTTAAAAATAAACTCAATTAACAAAAATTGAATTTTATGAATAGAGTTGTTTCAACATTAGAAAGCATGTCATTAGTATTTAAAACTCAGTAAACATTCAAGAAAATAGTGTTTAGTATACTATAAAACTATAGAATTCTACAGTTTTTATCAGAAAATTAAATTTATTAATATTTTCGACCATAAAATCGAGACTAAATGGAGAATAGCGTATAGATACAGACCTCTAGAGAAAACATTAATTACTTTATCTCAAGATTTGAGTCGTAGAGAATTTTTTTTCTATAAATTATGTGTTAGTTATTTGAAAAAGATTTTAACATACAATTAAATTACTTTCAGATATTAGCGACTTTAGAACACTTGCTTCGATCTCTTCCCAAAATACATCGCTCGACATCAGAGCCAACACTAAACCGAACACATTTACAATCAGATGACTTTTTGGGTACAATGTGTGCTTCGCCGAAGACTCCCATCAATTCACAATTCGGTGCATTCCCTTTCTTCACAACTGGCAATATATAAAACTGTTTTCATAACTAATGAATACATTGAATACAAGCAAATCTGTGAATAAAAGAAACGTTTATTAAAATCTATACACAAATAACAGCCGAACGAATCCGCCTGTATTGGATTTTCTGAAACTCAGAGAATTTGCTCTTCTATTGAAGAGAAAACACGCGAATCAAATGATAATTTAAGTTAAATTAAAGTAAAGTATATATTAATTATAGATATTTTATGTAAATATAATAATATTATAACAAATATTGATTTAAAGAGCACTTTCATGTAATTATATATTTTTATTACTGAATAGCATTCCAGGCGTTACTTAAGTCGAACTTAAGTCGAACTTTTTCTTAAAGGACTTCAACAGCCTCTCAAGTCCTTAATACTGACTTCTGTTTAAAGCTTTCTTTTCTCTCGAGAAAAAACATTCAAACTAATGATGAAAAAAATGATTTCTGTGATAATTATTAATGAATCACTTTTTTCTTCTTATTTCGAATTTTTAACTCATTGTAACTTTAATTTAATTTTTTTTATTGTTCTTTTTGAATTGTTTTTTCGCACTCGAGTTTAGTTCCGAGGGTTTATCGGTATTTGTCTTTTGACTTAAATAATAGCTTCGATTAAGTCTTTTTATGGAGCGCTTTATGTCTATTCAGTATAATATCTCTATTCTCTTAAATCATGTCATCATTTAATTAATTTTATTCAAATAATTCATCAAATACTAAAATCATTGATATTTTTGATTTTTTGAATCATTAATAAATTTATTATGAAAAATAAGTTCTGAACGGTTTAATGCATTTTATTTATTCAATTAAAGTCACTCTTCTATAGGCTTTAAATTTTTGTCTCTAAAGTGCACTTATTATACGGTATGTCCTAAAGTGTATCCTATTTTCAAGTTTTGATTAAGGAATTCAATGTAATCAGGACTGGCATAGGATCCAGAGCTTTGGTGGGTTTGGATACAGAAATCTGTGGAAATTTAATTTAAACTACAATTTGTTCTCAGACTCTTATCTTTCACTATCTTTCAGTATCTTTTACGCAATTATGAGAACAGACAACTGTGACTTAATTTGTCAGACTTACTGACTACTGAACCAAATTACTAAATATTTTCACACATAATGTGGCATAACTTAAGACGCATTGCTTATAAACATTAACTTCAATCTTAAAAATACTGAATTCATTTCTTAAATCACTTGAAATTCAGTGAAGTATAGGGTTTACTAATGGTATACAATTATATAATAAACACAAGTATTACACTATCTTTTTGTCGATTATCGAAATGAAGACATGTTTAGTCAGACTCTTAAATAAAAAGATATTTAAAAACAAGAAATAAATACAAAGTTAGGCTCAAACCCGATCTTTATTAGCGACAGATTTTTATGTCATTTCTTTTTCTATCTCCTAATATACGGTGGACTTCATCTCGGCTCAGATAACGATTGTCTCGACGCATGACCCGTAGCGTCGTGTTTCGGCTTTTTGAGCGCATACTT
>JAQGCH010001170.1:0-16991 GCA_034699485.1 Nanhermannia elegantula | reverse complement strand
AAATGAAATTCAGGGAAATGAAATTCAGGGAAATGAAATTCAGGGAAATGAAATTCAGGGAAATGAAATTCAGGGAACTGAAATTCGGGCAAATTATAATTCAGAAAAGTATATTTCAGAGAAGTGAGAAGACACCTTCTAGCCACCCCAAACTGATAATCCTGTTTACGGTACTGCATAGACCACTAGGTTGTAGGGGAGTCACATTTTTTAGCTGTATAAGTTATATGTCATCTAAACTTAAGATTATTTTCTTATAAAAAAAATCAAAAGCACATTAATATAACGAAGTATTTTTTAGCAACAGTATCAAACAGTTTAGATGCACAATACATATAAACATTTAAGTGAAATTTTATAAAAATTAAACAAAAATTTAATGCAACAAAAAATATTTTTATTGGAATCAAAAACTTCATTCAATGAAAAAAATTGATTGATTAATATAAAAAAATGCCAAACCTTTTCAATAAAAACTTTGATTTTCATTTCTGCAGTTATTGAAAACAAATAAATTATAAACTTAAAGACAATTATAATGTATAAAAGTTAAAAACATTTAAACAATACTGTGTTCACATAATTATAATTATTAAATATTATATAACATAATTTCAATGAAAAACGAATAGCTATCGCTTAATCCATTTTTCTATTATAAACCTTTTAAAATTCTTGAATATATTTCAGTTAAAAGTTAAAAATATTTGAGAATAAGTTTATTCTATAAAAGCGGGTAAACCGAAAAGTTCGGGTTTAAAGTCATAAAAACTATCGATAATATGAGAAATTTGATTATTATTTATCTCAAAATCTCTGATTCTCGAGTCTTTAACCAGAATTGTTTGCATACCAGAAGCGACAGCACCTTCAATACCCATAAGAGTATCTTCAATAATGAGTACATTTTTCAAATCTTTAGGTTGTGTTTGAAATCTTTTTAAGCATACAGTATAACAGTCCGGATGTGGTTTATTCTTAACCACTTCTTTATCATCCCAACCACAGACCCAATGACTAAAATATGTTTCAAAATAATTGTTAAGCCTTTTGTCTATAATTTCCACATGTCTTTTAGTATTTCCGGTGGCGATAGCCATAGGAATGTTGTTCTCATGCAAATGTTTTATCAGTCTATCAACGCCTGGAATCAATTCAAATTCATTTGAATATAAGTTTTTGAAGAGGTCTTTAAACAATTGACTTTTATTTATTTTATCCCTTATTCCTAATGAGTCGACTAATATTGTTGACCACTCCGAAGTTGATGACAGTATGAGCCAACTCTCTAAAAAGATTTATAAAAATTTTTTTAATATATATCAAATTTTACTTTTACACAAATAATTACTTTCAACTTCTGGTGAAAGCTCTTTCCCGTGACTTTTTGCATATTTGCGCATTTCATTTATGTATGCGTCCATCGAATTAACAAGAGTTCCATCAAAATCAAAAATTACATGAGTTACGGGTGTTTTCAATTCAGTTGACATTTCAATCCTGTTTAATATTCAGGTGAATATTATTTAATAATAAAGAATAACTTTAATATCATATATACTTGTGTTTAATCAAATCTAAAATAAGAAGGAAAATTAGATTCGGTTTGTATTTAAGGTAAATTTTATCCAAGTATTTAATATAAAAATTTATTACTATTAAATATATCTATTCTTATCATTTTTAAGATAGTTATATATTGTGTATCACTTCAAAGCAGTGATGAGGCAGAGTTTGAAAGAAAAATCTGATAAAAACCGGTTTAAATTCCAAACTTTTATATTAACCTTAATCAATACCAGTACATATGCACTCGTTTTTGATCAACATTAGAAAAATTAAACAAATATAGAAAAATAAAATAACATAACAAAACATTTTTCTCATCCCACTTCTTTTCAGGAGAACTCACCTTTGCTTACGAGTTAGAGTTAGTGAGATTTTTACGGTACGACCTGTGTCGGCGTGGACTACAGGCCTAGGGATTATTTGAAATCAAAGTGCGTGGTTGGGGTTCGAACTCACGAACTTTCGATCATAAGTCGGACACCTTTCCACTGATGTATTCTGACTCCGGAAAAATAAAATAATCTTTTATTATTATTATTAAATATAACTATTTTTGTGATTGTTAACTCACTTATCGCTTATGTATATCACTTCATAGCAGTGATTTTTAACACTATCGCAGTGATGAGGAAGAATTGCGAAGGAAAATATGATAAAAAACAACTATAAATTCCTAACCTGTTTTAATTAATATAAGTGCATATGTACTGGTTTTAGATGAACTTAAGACAAAAATAGAAATAAATCCTTGATATAAAAAATATGAATAAATCCGAACAGTACCGTAGCCAGGATTTTAGGTTTGGGGAGCTATACATAGTAAAAATCTCAAATATCGCTATTTTTTAAAATTGCTACAGACCTACACTTAAATGTTCACAAATCTTGGGGGGGGGGGGGGCTATAGCTGGCAGTTATTATTGATACAGTAAAACCTGTATAAGTTGATCACTCATTAGACACCAACTTTCTGATCAACATATACAGTGATCAACTTAAGCAGGTGATTAACTTATAGAGGCGATCAACTCTACAGGTTATACTGTAAAAAGTTGAGCTTTGAATCTCAAATCAGTAGAACATCTAAGCTATTATCTAAAAATTGAGGAGTTTTAAGGAGAATTAAACATTTACTGCCGCCTAAAACTCGACAGCTATTATATAAAGCCCTCATTCAGCCTCATTTCATATACTGCTGTCAGGTGTGGGGCTTTACTTATGATTGTCATCTAAACCGCTTAATAGCCCTACAGAATCGCGTCATTTCATCTAATTTTGAAGTTAATGTTAATAATTATCTTAAGGACGCATCACTTTTATCTGTGAAAAATATTATTTTATTCTATTTTCATATTTATATTTATGAAACATTGAATAATCTCAACCCGATTATATGTAAAAACTTTTTCAATGTTAAGTCTGTGAGCCGAACAACACGTAGTGGTCAAAAGTGATTATTAGAATAAATGTAAGCTAAACTACACTCAAAACTCAATATTTTTTAAAGGCGTTAAGAGCTATAATGAACTTATATATCGCTATCACAAACATATACAATAAAGTGAATGTATTTAAGTTGTAGTTCAATGTTATCAACGGTTTAATATAAATTGTTTTTATTAATAGATATTCGATAAAGTCATTGTACAGTATTATACCTGTAGAGTATATCATATTATGCAGAACTAAATATTTTGAAACTCTTATCAGCATTAAGTATATTTATACAGTAAGAATGATAACCATATACAGTCTGACTCCGCTATAGGCAACTCTAATATAGAGAGAATACCGTTTATTATCAACTGCTTTCTTACACACCGTCTATTCCTATGCTGTCCTTAATGCTAAAGAGTTAGGATATAAGCAACTCGTCTACAATCAAACGCAGGTGTAGGCAACAATTTCTGAATGCATGTATGGCTTAAGCAACGGTTATTATAATATTCAAAGCATTTTTGTTACACAGACGAGTTCAATATAACATAATCAGACTGTATAATAATTATATATCTTAAGTTTTCTGATAACGTGAAATCGCACATCCAACCCATCCAACCAATGTCAGTATATTCACATATTTGTGATAATCAGGTTTTATAATTTTGAAGCTTATTCCAACATTTAGTGCTAAATTACAATCTGAGTTAAAATAATTAAAAATGAATATGCCGAAAATAATTTTGTAGGTTCTTTTTTATCTTATAATTATTATCGCTATATTTTATTTATTATATTTCATTTACTTTTGTTCCACAACTCTTTTGTTCGGTTCAATGTCATAATCTCGAAAACAAAAATCTCGAACGTCAAAATCTCGAATACTAAATCTCGAACACAAAAATCTCGAATATAATATCTCGTGTACAAAATAACAAAACAAAGTTAAAAATGCCCACCTAACCTAACCTAACCTATTTTTTAAAAAAGAAATCTTATAGTAATTATCGAATTTAATAAAAAATTAAAATTTTTGAAAAGTTAGAAATTTTTCGAGATCTTTGTATTCGAGATTTAGTATTCGAGATTTTGACGTTCGAGATTATGACGCTATACGCTTTTGTTTTCGAGGTTAAAATGTTATCTTTAAAACATAATTGCTATCTCTAGTTTAATAAATTGTATCATAGCAAATTACGTAGCAATACATTGAATCCAATGAACTATGGAAAGTTCCATAAGTGAGGATTTTTAACCATCAAACACTATCTACAGACTGTCTACAGATAGTCCCATAGACTGCACAAATTCCACTAAGTTATTAAATATTAACTGTACGCTTGTTTGCAAAATAATATAAAGTTATTCTAAAAAATGTGCATCAATTGAGGCCTTGCTGTACTTGTAGATTGTGTTTAAAAATTGTCACAAATACATAGTAAGTTCTAAAAGACGTGCAAATATTATCTATATATAACTTTTTTAAAGACAAGATTTAATATTATCAACCGTTTATATTAGGTGTTTGTGGTATTCTTTATCACTTGTGGACCTTTGCATTCTTTAAAACTGAAGCTGAAGGTTCTCATACTTTTTATGTGTTTTTAATGCATTGACGAGTGCTTAAAGACATCACATTTCTAAGCTGTTGTTTACAGTGAGCTGTTGTTTACAGATAATTAAACTAATATAAAGTTAAGCTTAAATGTGAACCACATAAACATTTTGGTTAACATCAAAACTATGGCACAAAACATACGATTAATTACAAATAATTGTGTTCGTAATAATAGTTTAGACATAAACTGGTCATCACTATTACCAACTATTAGACGAACCTATTATTCGTACGCCAATGAACCGACACATCCCATCCCTAACAAACAGCCCAAATGGATGTCCGCAGAAGAAGCCGTATCTGTGGTCAAATCAGGCGATCACGTCTTTATTCACGGCGCGGCCGCAACTCCACGAAAACTTGTACCCGCTCTGGCAGAACACGGGAGAAAAGCAAACCTTAAGAATGTACGCATTCATCACTTCTTAACTGAAGGCGCCGCAGAATACAACGCACCAGAATTTGAAGGTATTTTCCGCTCAAACTCATTAATGACTGGCGCTAATTGTCGGGAAGCCATATGTTCGGGCAGAGCTGACTTCACACCAATATTTTTGTCAGAAATCCCAAAACTATTCTCTAAAGGAATCATTAAACCTGATGTGGCTCTCATTCAGGTGACGCCTGCGGACAAACATGGCTTTCACTCTATGGGCACTACAGTAGAGCGAAGTGCTCTTCAACACAGCAAATACATTGTGGGTCAGGTGAACCCTAGAATGCCCCGAACGAGCGGTCACGCAATTATACACACATCACATATCGATGCGCTTGTAGAGGGACATATGGAACTGCCTGTGCATAAGTGTAAGAACTTGGGTGGTGTCGAGAAAATAATCGGTAAACTGATAGCAGACAACTTAGTAGAAGACGGCGCCACTATGCAGATGGGCATCGGTGCCGTTCCTGACGCTATTCTATCGGAATTGACTAATCATAAGGACTTAGGCGTTCACACAGAGATGTTTTCCGACGGTGTCGTAGATCTCTATAATAAGGGCGTTATAACCAATCGCCACAAGAAGTTACAAACCGGACAAATGACAACTTCTTTTACTATAGGAAGCCGTAAATTATTCGACTTTATGGACGACAATCCCTTTTTAGTAATGATGGCCACCGATTATGTGATCTCAGAGTTCAATATCGCGCAAAATCCAAAAGTAACTGCAATTAATACTTGTATTGAAATCGATATTATCGGTCAGGTCTGCGCCGACTCTATAGGAACCCGAGTTTATTCTGGTTTTGGAGGTCAGGTTGAGTTTCTTCGCGGGGCAGCGATGGCTCTGGACGGCAAAGGAAAGCCTATTCTTGCCATGGCCTCCACTACTAATAAAGGGGAGTCCAAAATATCGCCCTTTTTGAAAGAAGGCGCCGGTGTTGTGTCCACCCGAGCACACGTGCATTATGTTGTTACAGAGTATGGAATCGCGTATTTGTTTGGAAAGAATTATAGACAAAGGGCTTATGAACTCATTAGAATAGCGCATCCGGACTATAGAGCACAGTTAGAAAAGGCTGCCTTTGATAGACTTAAATGCATGCCTTCGCCCGATTAAATACAAGTGACCATTGATACTAAAGTTATATTTTGGTAATTATTGGGAAAATGTGTGATAATTAATATATTCATTATTTATGAATATTTTTCAAAAATGTAATAAAATTATAAAAATGTAAATACGTTTAGTATTTTTAGATTTGCTATTTTTATTAAAAATTATATCCGCGTTAAAAATTGATTGCTTAACACAATTATAACAATAGGCACTGCTTTATAATCTCTGCATTGAATTATAAGTATTTATTAAAACATCTGTTACTGTACTTTTTGATAATGTAATGAAATCAGTTTTTCGACTCATATAAAAGCTAATAAACAGAATTTAAAATCACATAATGACTGAATTCAAAAATTGATTCAACATGAAAATTGGGATACTCAACCTCTTAATCCTAATTCCAGTTGCATTGTGCAACCTCTCTATATCCGGCAAACACTTCACATACGATGGACAGCAAGTGTTTCTATCGGGTGTGAACTTTGCGTGGGATCAATACGCGAGGTTTGAGAGAAAATTGTGTTGACAGTTAACTTATAACTTAAACGATAATTTTGCAGAGATTTCGGTAGTGGTGCATACGCTCAAACCAAATCCAAAATGGAGGGCTGGTTAGCGAAGATTGCGGCCGCCGGTGGAAATGCAGTCCGCTTATGGCTTCATATTGATGGCCAGCACTCACCCAAATTCGATAGTCAGGGACATGCGACAGGTGAGGACACCGATTCTCTCATCAAAGAATTGGGAGAGTTCTTAGACGCGGCCCAAAAGCACAACATTTTTATCATAATATGTCTATGGAATGGAGCCGTAAAACCTCAACAAATGCTTCAATTATATCATAATGAGGCAGCTCTTCAGTCATATTTAGACAAAGTATTGACCCCAATGGCTAAAGGACTAGCAAATCATAAGGCGTTGGGCGCCTGGGAGATAATCAACGAACCTGTAGGCAGTATTCTTCAGAGCATAACTGACTCTGAGAAATGTTTTGATACACACAAACTGACCAATTCTGGTGCCAATTGGGCCGATACTGGACTTACAATGAAAGAAGCTTTGCGATTCATTAACCGTCACTCGGCTGCCATTCATTCTGCAGCGCCCGGATCTTTGGTCACGACCGGTGACGGAGAACGTTCTTCATCTGATGTCTGTTCTGATTGTTTCAACTATTATAAGGATCAATGTCTCACTGCTGCCGGTGGTAAAGATAATGGTCATTTAGATTTCTATCAGTTCCATACATATGTCTGGCAGGGAAAGTATGGCGAGTTTAGTGCTATGAAGAAAAATAGTTCCGTTTATAACTTAGACAAGCCTTTGATTATAGGAGAATTTTCTACTGATTGTAGTGAGAGTAAGAATGCGGTTACAAATTACAAACATGCTTATGATGGGGGCTTTGCTGGTGTCCTCGCCTGGCAGTATAATGAAGGCGGAGACTGCAGTGATAAACAGGCTGCTATGGATCAGGGAATGACTTCTATCAAAGATATGACGACTAATGGAAAAATTAAAATTACTATTTGAAGTCTTATACTTACGTTCATTAATTGCTTATTCTTATAGTATTAAAATTATGCCTAACTATCATTGTACGCATAAAAAGCATTTTAGGCATAATTGAGCATAATTTTGGTGCTTTACTTATTCTGTACAAACTTTATTATAAAACGTTTGCACAGATTTTTGTCATTTCTATAAAAGTCTATTTTTGAAAATGTTTTAAATTAATGATAGATTTTGAAATTCATTTTAGAGTACAATTCCTTATTTAAGTAATGTTTTTAAGTTTTGCTCAATTTCTAACGTGATATCAATTGATTTGAGATTGATTTTAACTTTAAGAAGTATTGATTTATTGGTTTAAGTCCTCGAGATACTGAATATTATGTAATCAATGGTTTAATTTGTTACTTTTTAAACCAATTTAATTAATCTCAGAGAAAAATAGCATTTGTTAAAAACAATTATTAATTTGACTGATGAGATAAGTTATAATTAGTGTTTCCCATAAGGGCTTGTCCGTAAAGTACGTACGCAGTCATGGGAGAGGGAGGGGTCAGCCAAAAGCACACAAATGCGTACGAGTAAAAGGGGAGAGTACGTACATTAATTGAGGGGCTTATGGGTCACACGGGCGGCACTTTATTGCTTATCCTGTAGAGGCATTTACTAAAATGTTTACTTTACATGTTTGTACGGTTTTGGCTCACCCTTCCCTTCCCCCTGACTATGTTCGCACTATTTGGAAGAGACCATATAGAAAATGAGTAATTGTAATCTATTGACACGAGCTTTGCTTTATCTTATGGATGAGTAAAAGTATTTGCAATATTTATATCAAAAAATAGATAAATGATTTTATTTTTATATAGAGCAGGATAGCGCGCATTTTTTTGGCTCATCAGTTTAAACCGAGAACCAAACTTTATACTCAATTTTATTTTGAGCTCGTCAATTTAGTGCTGTACAAGGTTTTGGACCAATTTCAGACCCATACATACCCCAAGTCGTACAAACACATTAATTATAAAATGTTTCGACACGTATTTTTATTTGTTTCAAATTTCTGGGACATGAATACCTGTTTATTCTGAATTCTCTTAACATTACTATTGCAGAAAATGTCAAACTTTAACATTATTTAAAAACAATTGAGTGCAACCAATCACTGAGACAAATGGCGTGAGACAGGGGTCAAAATGAATCAATCGTTTGCAACGAATCCTTTACAACTATTCTATCAGATCATATATGAGATTTAAATTTTTTGTTTTATTTTACAATCTGCTAGAATAGTAGTCTTTGAGACTAAAGTGGTCTCAGTTTAAATAAAGTGCATTCATTCATTCATTTACAAAATTTTCGCCATCATAAACTCTGCTATTAATTCAATTATACATTTGATTTTATTGTTATTAATAAATAAATAATATTTTGAAAAAAGAAATATTATTTACCATCTTAAAACATAATAATCAACTTTCGGGAAGCTATAGGGTGCTTAGAAATCTTCGCGAGAAACAGCTTTCGCAGTTTTGTTAAATAGAATAATATAAATTCTAATAATCTTATTATTTACATAAATGGTTTCAATGTAAAATACAAAATTAAACTAATTTGTTATTTATTTTTATGGTCGTTTGAGGTTGCTACACCTAATTAAATTAACTTATCATTTTAGCTAACTTCAATTCAATTTTAGTTTAAATTAAAGTTAACTCAAACTTGAACTAAAATCAATAATTTTAATGAACTAAAAATAACTTAATATTAACTTAAATAGAATTGAATAACTTAAATAATTTTAATTTTTAAAACCTTCTTTTGCATACAAAGATTGCAAAGTTGCAATATTAGTATAATAATTGCACTTGTGAAAGAGGCTATCTCTATTACAGGACTCATTTTACGATTTAATTGCATGAATTACATTACTTCAATAAAAAACAGCATAAATAATGTTATTAAAAATATATTTAAAACATTTTATGTATTATTTTGAAGTGCTTTTAGATAAATAATGTCTACATTGGTTCACAAGATAAAAGCAAACATTGAATGTAAATACAGTATATATTAATAACTGCTGATACCATTTTCTTTTATAATAAGTTATAAAAATCGAATATTCATAACAGTGATGGCAACGCTCGGCGCTCGGGGATCAGACGCTTACGCTAGTTTAAATATAGGCGCTCGCGCTCACCATCGAACTCCTTCCGATCGAGCGTTTGTCATCACTGTTCATAATGTATATTAACACAATTTTTATGAAGTGATTATAACTGTAATAAAGTCCAAAATGCGGATCATTATCGCAATAAATTTTTAATACTAAGTTTCAAGTTATAATACTTTTTGAATATATTATTAGTATTAATGTATTCAGATATTATTAACGAATAAATAAAATTGATGAAATATAATATTCGAACACCTATGCAAGTTTTGTGAAATTGAATTATTTTTTGGAAGAACTTCACTTTAGCTTAATTTATTTTCTAAGTTTCTCATAAATACTATATTTGTTTATGAGAGCAATAGTCTAAACGTTCGAATTTTTACTGACATTAAACTTGTGATAAGTGCCATAATTTTATAAAAATAAGATAAAGGTGTCTGTCATAACCCAAACCAGACCCAAACAAAATAAAACTATAAATATTTTAGATATTGAAAAAGTTTATAAATAATAGCTTGCATTGAGTGATAAAGCATTTATGAAAAATTTAGAAAATAAATTAAGCGAAATTGAAATTCTTCCAAAAACTAATTCAATTGTATTTAATTTGTAAATAAAACTTAAGGGATAAATATTTTGAAACAATTATAATTTATTAGTAAAAGAATATAATTTGTTGTTTCACTTTTAAATAAATTGAAAACATTTGCGAACCATCACATGTAAGTATAATTTAAATATTTATTGTATGGCATAAAAAAATATTAAAATTCATTATTAGACAGATAAAGAATATAATGAATTTGTAGAAACTGTGCATATATTGCATAAAAAGTATTATTTCATTTAAATATTATCGGAAATCAATGGAAGATAATAATAGACTTTCAATTAAATTAAATGAATATTTCGGTGAAAATATTAGACTATCATTTGTTTCATATGAAAGGGTAATAATAGCTACCAATGATGATAATGTATATGAACTGGAAAGAAATGGTTTGAAAGCTATTCGTTATTCAGTGATAAATATCAGTAATGATGAGAATGAAATAAATTCATTAATCGAAGACTTAAGAGTTGAGGAGTTATGTAATAAACAAGTGGCTGACTTCAAAAATGGCATCAATCATACAATTGCGAGGACTTCTGATGGAAAAGTTTATTGCTGGGGGAAAAATATTGGGGGAGCGCTTGGAAATGGTTTATGCGATTGGAAATCATTTAAACCCGAGTTAAATAAGTATTTGAATCATAAATATGTTATTGATATTGGTTGTGGTCGTTGTCATTCTCTTGTATTAACAAATGATGGAGAAGTGTATGTCTGGGGTTGTAATCATTTTGGACAGATTGGGATTAGAAGTGATAATTATTATGTGTCAATACCAACAAAATTGAAATCATTTAATGGGGAGAAAGTGAAAGCTATATCATGTGGTGCTTATCATTCAATGGCTTTGACAGAAAGCGGAAGTGTTTATGGTTGGGGTCATAAAAGTTATGTCGGAAAAGTAATAGAAATCGCAAAATGTATAACAACTATATTTCCACAAATTATTGATTTCAAAGGTATAGCAATCAAGAAAATAAGTTGTGGTTATGATTGCTGTTTAATTCTATCAGATTATGGATATATATATATTCTTTCGTAGACAATAGATTCAGACAATTAGAAAATGATTACAAGAATCATACAATTCTTAAAAAGTTAAGCAATTCAACAAAATTCATTGATATCGCATCACATAATGGCATTTCAGCTGCACTTTCAGAAAATGGCATTTTTTATATTTAGGGCAATTTTGGAGAAGATTTGATAACTAAACCAAAGGAAACTAATTTCAAAACATTTGATGATATTTTTGAATATTATCTTAAAATTAATTACAGAGCAATTGAGAGGAGAGTTATTACATTTGATGATCGCTTGATTCAAAACGAAAAATATGAAAAAAATTTTAATTTAATGAAAGAACAATTGTTGGGAAAAGGAAGTTATGGGCAAGTATTTAAAGTAGAAATTAATTCAAATGAAGAAGAAAAGCTTTTTGCTATTAAAAAGATAAAATTCAAAGCGGAATTTAAAAAAGAATTTATGAATGAATTGGAAACTTCTCCTGTAATACATGAACTTAATAATGAAAATGTTATGAAATATTATGATATTTGGCTTCAAAATGAATTTACTTTAAAGAGTGGAAGCAAAATATATTCAAAGAATTTTATTCTATTCATTCGAATGGAATTATGCGAAAATCATTGGATGATATAATAGAAGAATTAAGAAAAGATATAAATATTTATTCAAATGAAACTTTGAATCAATTAGGGTTTTATATAGCGAGTGAAATAACAGTTCAAATACTAAAAGGTGTAAATTATTTGCATAAACAAAACAAACCAATAATTCATAGGGACATAAAGCCAGATAACATAATGTTAAAAATTGAACAAAACAATAAATGTATTGTTAAAATTGCAGACTTGGGTTTAGCAACAGTGCATAAATATGCAAATCAATCTCACTCTAGTAATAGAGGATGCATTAAATATATTGCGCCAGAAGTACGAAATAGTAGAGAATATGACACAAAAGCTGATATATTTAGCCTAGGACGTGTTATAAAAGATTTATTCTTCATTAAATTTAACAGGTATCGTTTGATGCTTTTATTTTTGTTAGCAAACAATATATAACAATTGTGTTGTTTTTTCCTAGCAGAGTTTATGCAGATAATAAGCAAAATCCAACTAATTTAATGACAAAATATGAAATCTTAAAGAACCTATGCCGCCAAATGAAAAATGATATACTTCACCTAAGACCTGATTGCGAGACATTACTCAATCATAATTATTTTTGTGCTTCAAATTCGGAAAAATTGATTGCTAGAAAACAGTTCGATAAACTATTTATTTCGAAAGATATTTATAAATCTATACCATATATTTTGGTTAAATTTTGTGATCCACACGAAACTTCGATTTCAATAAGTTTGAAATCTCGTTCTTCTTCCAAATGCAATTTGTTCTAATCTTTTTAATATCTCCCAAACTCGTATGTAAATTATATTACTTCCGAACTTTTTTGTCAATTTTCATAATCAATTTTAAAACTAATAAAAGTTTATTATAGATAACAATAATGAAGTGTTATATAGTGTATACAGATATTAGATTCATAGCTGTCTTTTTTCAATTCTCTCTATTTTCTTACTCAGAATTCCTGATAAAATAACGATTCGTTAACTATCATCGGAACTATTTCTACGAAATATTATAATTTCACAACTTATTTCGAAATTTTATAATAAATATAATGTTTGAATGGTGTCCAGCGCTGTAGATCACAAATGTATTAAAATTTTGATTCAATTCATAATAATAGTTAGTATCTGAAAAGAATATAATTATGTTTTGAAAAAGATGTTGGAACGACAGAATTCAATGATGAAAACCAGTACTGAAATAATTGAACCGATTTCCACAAGAAGGGTCTATGAGTATAGCACTTTGTATATACTCATAGGCCCTTCTTAAAGAAATCGGTTCAATTAATCCACAGAACCATAAAATGAATACACCTTCCAATCTGCTTACAGTTATTACTTCAGATACAATCTTTTTGCAACCATTTTCTTTGAATTCAGGACTATATGATTTCCTCAATCTTTGCGCATCATATATCCGCTTATCGTATAATCCGCTCTCAACTGATCTGATTATACTATTGTTTGTAATAAAACGTATTAGAATTTAAGATCTAACAAACTTTATTAGAAAAATGTAAAAAATATGCAAAACATATTTGCTTAATATATTATTGAGCATTAATATGTTAAGCGTAAGATATAAATACTAGTAATATCTATTTTTTAAAATACTCTTTATAAGTAACCAGCATATTATGGATAATAATAATTACTTGCAACCAATCAAATAATTATAGATTTTAATCAATAAAAAATAAAAATTCTTATTTTATTTTGAATATGAAAGGCCGGATAGAAAGTTGTACGCAATTAAACATAGAACAGAGAAAAACGCATCCAAGGTTGCGTTCATTAGTAATCACTATGAGTATGAAAATTTTTATAGAACTTAAATTTTATTAATTGAAGCTATTTATTAGTTAGATTTATTCATTTATCATTAATATTTGACGTTATCTAACCCATGATTATATCGTTAAACTTAAATAAAATCAAACAAAATGTGTAGTGCTTGTTATATTATTGCTAGTGTAAGTGTAGTGTTATACAAATTACTACATTATATAGCAGGCCTGCGCAAACTGTGGCTCGCGAACACTTTTTCATGGCTCTCGAGGAATTTATCAAAACCATTAAAATTATTATCTCAATAGATTTTTTAAAAATTAATTTATAATTTATAAGACTGTAATCAAGTTTATGTATTGTACCTATTAGTTGATATTATACCCACTGCAATTGTATTGCTTTATAATTAGAAATTTTTATAAAAATTAACTTTTATTAACTTAAATAAAACATTTAAACTTTGATTTAATTAAAATTAAACATTTTAGCTGATATTTAATAAATTATGATTCGACGAACTTTTAAAAATACAACACGGGTTTAATAATCATGACTCAGTCTTGTTTATTTAAATAATTGAGTTAAAACAATTCAGATTATTATTGTAAATATACTAATTTTCCTAATGGAACACTCTTTTGGAAAACACTCTACGTCCCGATCTGAACATTAATTGCAAAAGTTATACTTATAATGCTCTTATACTATGAGATGCCCAGCTATTAAAATAATTGTTAGAAAAAATATCTAAAAGTTTTAAATTATTTTTCATGCAGTCCTTTTGTAATTTTTAAATAATATTTCTTTTTACACGTTAAAAATTTTGAAGTTTTTTAGTCACAGATTAAATCTTGGATTTTTCATTTTTATTAAGCAACTAATTTTACCTAAATTATGACTAACTTCAAGGTCTGTATGATTTAATATTCAAGGTTTAACTTACCTTAATTTTTAAGGCTTATTTTAATTTAACCCTTCGTTACATATGTGGGGTGAAATTTTACCCCACACCCCTTTGACATACATATGTAATTTAATCCATCGTTGTAACGAAGGGTTAAATAGATTCGACGCAGAGCTCAGGTCTTCACTATTTATGATTTGCCTACTGCATTTACCTCATTGAAATTTTAACAGTATTAATGCTAATAAAATTTTAATATGTTAAAAATTTTGTGAAAAATCTATTAATATATATAAAAAATTCTTGCGTTTTCGACTTTATAAAAAATTATATTTAGAACAAAATATTTTAAAGAAATAATAAAAATAATATATTTATCATTTTTTGGAAAAATGTGATACTTTTATAAGATTTTCTATAATTGCATTGTTGATGTGCTGGCCTTTAACACTATTTCAGAAATAGTGTTTATTATTAAAACTTTGTTAAAACCGTTAAAACTATTGCTCATACAGTAATTAATGATTCTAAAAGAGTCTATAACTGGTGTTATCTAATAATCTCAAATAAATGAAAGGACCAAAGTATAATTTTTTGAGAATTAATATTTGACAAAAAACAAAGAGGCAAATCTCAATCTTCCACAACATTGTCATTCTCATTAATAAATTGTCCAAAATTTAATCTTTTAGTGGTAAGTAAAGGTGGAAATTAAATATTTCCCTCATTTTATTTGATAATAACTTTTTAATTATCAATAATTAAGAGCTGAAAGTGAGATACACACTAAAGGAATAATAGAAAATTTTTTACATAACATTAGATTCTTGCTGTAGTCCGATATGTTTGAATGATGTTTATCAAAGTTTTGGAGTAAAGTCACTTTTTGGGTTGGCCGTAACCTGATTTGTATTGTCCAAAAGCTAACCTAAATTTTTAATTTGTTAATTTTGGTCATGTATAGCACCAAAAGAATAGCAAATAAATGAAACTATTACTGTTACAATTCAAATTCAAATTATGCTTTTGTAAACAAAGTACTATTATTTATGCATAACTTATATTTTGCATTAATTTATAGATAAGAGATAAGTATAATCCATATTCATGTTAGCAATATATGATATCTAGGTAATATAATAGATTGAATTGTAATTTTTGAGATTATTGCATAGTTTTGAAAAATTTTTAATAGTAAAACATCTGAACAGAGCACAAGTAGGGTTCCCAACCGTCCCGATTCAGCCGGGATTGTCCCGGATCTATGAGTGTTGCCCCGTATCCCGGGCTATGTTCAACCGGGATGCTTAATGTCCCGGAACACAGAATAAAATTAAACTTACATTTAAATTGATAAAATTTATTGTTAAATAACATCCCTTAATATTTTCTTACATTTATAGTTATTTGAATCCTTTTCTAAATAAAGCAAAACAGCATATAAAGAAGATAAAAAACTTACTAATGAAAACTTATCTAGTAAAGTACTTAAATCTTAAGAACTAAAGTGTTAACACAAGTAATTGAATCAGTAATGGTGATAATGGAAAATAGGAAGCTTAATTTATACTGAGTATCAATTTAACTTCTCGAGGATATTATTCTGAACATGAGCTCAGTTAAACGGAATGATATCATAGATAGAACATTTAGTATTATGAAAAATTGGGATCACGAAAGAAATCGGCTCAATGTTTGCTCTATTAAATTATAGCTATGTATTAATATAAACTTTTCAATGAGTTCTAATGTGTTTTTTGATTATGTTCTGACGCCAGTCAGAAAAATGTATAATTTTAAAAGTAAATCCAAATAATATATTTATTAAATTAATTGTATTAATTATGTAATTTCATAACATTCATGTAATACTCAAATTTTAAAATTAAATTTTGTTCAAAAAAATACCTTGGTCCCCCCTTTGATATTTTTTGTCCCGGTTCGGTCTGAAAAAAGTTGGGAACCCTACATTAGAGTAAATTTGGACCACCCTGTAGTTTCAATTGACTGAAGACAGTGCTTAACCTAGTAAACCCTGAACCCTAGTTGTAAGGACTCGTACACATAGTACGTACGCAGTTTTTGACAATTTTTAGACCCCTACCCCCTCCCTGTACGCTTTTGCACACTAATACCTAAT
>JAQGCH010001169.1:0-17003 GCA_034699485.1 Nanhermannia elegantula | reverse complement strand
TCCATTCGGTGTCATTGAGTTCTTGTTGAGACGATTCATGCTATTATTGAAAGCACTGCTATTGTGAGTGATGCTTACGGTGGCATCAATAGGCTCGTCATCCATAGCCTGTAATAATTAGAGATTTGTATACAGATAATCACATTTATCAACAAATTATAAAAAAGCTCAAAACGAAATCATTAAAGCCTTTATTTTATAATTAATTACCAAATTAAGTGCTTTATCCGAATCCAAGCTATTGTCATCGTCTTGACCCAAATCCCCGGAATCATTGCTTGACCTGCTGTCCTGCGTGTCAGAGAGGTCACCATTCATTCCTGGGTCTAAAAATATAATTTTTGTAAATATTTAATACAAAAATAGAATTTATATAAGTTTTTGTAGAAAAATAATTTTTGCGATTTTTACTTTGATTCCGTTCAAAAACTATAAATAGGAATTATTTTTGTGAATTTATTTTACAGTATTGATCACATCATTATTTTATGTAAATATTATGCGGGACTAACTTCTATGATTGAAGTTAATAAATATTTTTCTAATTTTAATTAAACATTTAAATCATGCCTGAAATGAATATATTTAATATATATATCAAAGTTTTTATGAACCAAATAACAAAAAGATTAACCATAAAAAATATATATCAGTGAAACAGTCGGTCAGTTTGTTATTCAATAGTTGAGTCAAAGCTTTCATTCATAGATTTTGAAAGTTTTCTCCCAAACTTCAAATAAAAGTTATAAAAAAGTAAAAAATAGTAAAAGAAAAGCTTTATTGTGAAAAGTGAAATGTGCACACATTTGCATAAGAGGATTACCGCATGAGCGCAATATGCATAATGTGATGCATTTGCTTCCTATTGAGTACAATGTTTACAAGTTTGAGTCTCTCAGTTTCAAAATGCATATAAAAAGTGTTGGTCGCGCGCATACGTCTTTCAAGTGATGCACATTTGAATTATTTGAATACAATATGTTACGGCTGTAAAGAAAACAGTGTCTCCTTTAAAATAAACTTGGAATACATTATTGAAGGAGTGAGTCTTGTTTACGTTGCTTCAACATTATTACGAATGGTGTAATAGAATAGCTTTTTCTTATAAGAAAATACAATTAATTTTAATTTCTAATAACAAAAAAAGTTTAAGTCAAATATTGCATTTTATTAGAGTAAACCTCGTTATAGTAAAAAGGTCTCGTTATAGGCAAGAGAAAGCAGTACATTTTAACGAGAATTCATTTTTAGAAGAGTTTTTAACATTAATTTTAACAGAAGCGTAAAGGTTCACAGCCTTTTTCAAATCTGGTACCACTAAAACACAATAGACTTTTGCGTACCAACTATTTGTGAACGAACAATAGATGCGTACCATCATTCTATTTTTTACATCTTTTATTTTAACATTTATGACGAATTCATTAATGTATGACAATTTCCATCAAACTGTGCAAATCTTTAAAAACTAGTTACATTTTTATGTTTTTCTTAATAAAAATTTAAAAATAACAGGATAATAGTTTTTTTAATTAAACTTATAATAAAGAAAAGACTACTTCTAATCTAAATAGTGAAATAATAAATTCTCATCAAATTTTTGTAATTGCAATTTTAATGTGACTATTTTGTATATATGATTCGCGAGGGAAAAAGATTGAGAATCTATGATCTAAAGGTATAATCTATTTGTCTATAGTTGTTAACTAATTTATAGCAAGAGAATTATTATAACTACTGCTGCTCAGGGGTCCGTGCACGAACCCCAAACCTGGACCTCGAACCCGGAAATCTTCAAAATTTAGGACCTGGTCCTGGGTCTGGACCTGAGATTCGAGGTCCAGGTCCCAGATGCTCAGAGGTTAATTATGCTCAGCAGTAATTATAACAATTATTATTGCCATTATATCGGAGTTATTATAGCCAGAGTCTACTGTATTCGGATGACAAATCGAGATAAAGTTTTTTATTCCGATCCTTTTAATTACAAGCATAGAACTAATATTCTGAAGCAAAATATTAATAACATATTTTATATGTTGGAAACTAAACTTATAAATATCGAATCTTTAAATCGCGCGGACAAATAAAATGAAATCAATATTAAAAGTATAGCACACAAAACTATATCACTATATTAGTCCATTTTACTTAAATAATAATTATTGGTTGTATTCTGTTTATTAAAAACACTTTTTGATTTGCAGTATTGCTAACTTAGCAATGCTAAGAAACATAATTTGATTAAAAATTAAAATAAAATTTTATTAAAATTTGCATTGATTTAGATTTTTATTATTAAAATATTATATTTTAGACACGCGCGTGAACATTAAGATTAGTGGACTCGAAAAGAGGGAATAAATTTGAAATATTTAATGGGAGAAAATTTAGGGGTTCTGAATGAAGCGATCAATTGTTGTGTTCCTCCGATTTCCGTTATTTTAAAGTGGGATTTGGGCCTTAACTGTTGGCTTTATTACGAACTGCAAATTTAAAGTGGAGGGAAGCGAGAGATAGAAACAGAATCACGTTATAGGGAGAACATAGTGAGGGGTTATATGTATTGAAGGATTATGATGTATGTAAGTGTGTGACATCTAACATATTGCATTGATTGGGCTTTTATGACTGCAAAGTGTTATGCAATGCACTTATTTGACTTTGAGGTTCAACCCAATTGTCACCATTTCTTTTTTATTATTGCTCACTATCATTGGCTATGAAAGAAAAGTATCGGGAATTATATGATGGCATAAAACTAATAAAAAACATAGTAATTATAATTTGACTTTATTTGTAGAATCACATGAAATATATGAAAGTAAATAAAATAAAAAATTTGAAATCAAATAAAACTTATTATTGATTTGTTGCGCTAGTATTAGATTTTTTTCATAAGTTTTATACAAATAAGTAAATCTATAAAAAAGCCAAACTCTGACTTAATTTAAAAATGGACTTTAGAATCTGCTAAAATGTTTGGCATTTATTTTATTGTTTATTCGCGTTTCTCGTCTGGTGTTTATAAAATGCACAGTCAGTCGAAGTGCTCCAAGAGATTAATGGTATCTCATCAGAGTAAAGAGCGGCAAAGCAAAGATTGGGGCATTACCATTGTCTGAATGGACCAAATGATATATTCAGTAAGGCTCGGCACAGAAAAAAGCAACAAAACCACTGCTATAAGTTTATAGTAAAATTTGAGTTGACAAACAATCGCTGTCAAGGAATTGGGTATTCGCTATGCAAAAACAGAAATGCATGAAAAAGTAATACCAGTGATATTTTCATGAATCCCTAACTGCAGCTCAATATAATGATGACCATTGGGTCTTCTAAAGAGACAAACATTTATCACTAGAAATCAAGTTGACTGCATTGCTATCATCAGGAAAAAACAAATCTCTCTATTCTCTGATCTCTCTCTCTCTCTCTCTCTCTCTCTCTCCTTCTTTCAATACTCTGTACTTTATGATCATAGAGAAGCAAAATGCAAACGTATAGTTAGGAAGTCCATGCATAAAATGGTAATGTCGAAACAGAAGAGCTCAAAGATCAGAAGCCAAAATGCTGCCAACCGGAAAAGAATAGTGAACGCACTGATTCTAGGTTGCAGTCAAAATAACTGTCCATTGGTATCACTTTCTCATCTTATATTGTAATACATACAAACATTTGGCATATAAGGCATATGAGATCAAACTAAATGCATAAGAAAGACATTCACCGACACAGTCAAACACAGGGCTTATTTATGTCTAAAGGTATTCCAATAAATTTAAAGTTTGAAATTAAAATTATTATTTTAAATAAACATTAATTTATTAAAAGCTAAAATTTCGTCTTTGAAACCTATTTGTAGAATATATCAAATGTATATATTTTTAATGTAAATGATTTAAATATAAGAACTTTTAATATATTATCTAATGATATAAATAATATCAAAAGTAGAAAGTTATACATTTGTGTGGATAACAATAAAATAAAATATTGCTATCTGGCACTGATGATGAGTTTTTCTCCTCTTTTACGCTACATTTATGGGCTAAAGACAGTTAGAGTGAGACAAGTGAAGGACTTGGAAGATGAAAATGATTGTATACCATGACGAGTGATGCTATGGCATCAAACATGAAAGACGCAAAACAGAAGAAATGAAGTTCACTCTTACATTATAATAGCCATAGAAGAAAGTCGTAAAATGTGAGCTCAAAACCTAAACATTATGCAACGCATAACAACAATAATTGTGTGTAACTGTATTGGTTCTGCGCTTCATAAAACGTTATCAACAAAGTCATTGACATCATTTCTACTTTGTAGTTAAGCTCTTCGCTCCTGTCTTTCTACTTAAACATCTAAACCGAATAAGGGGTTAAAGCATGAAATAATTAATTAAATTGAATCATTGCTTCTAAAGAAAAAGAGCAAAATAAGGTCTATTATTCCCTTTAAAATAAATAATTAATTAATAATTTAGAAATTAAATACCAATCTCTTTACGTATTGTAAAAAAGCCTCATTACGTGTCTCAATCATTGCCTTAAGTTTATGTTTGGGTAGAAATTTATTATTGACTCTTTAGCTGAAATGGTTAAATAAGTTTTCTTCACCTCTACTTGAAGAGCAATCCAATTAGTATAGCACTAAGGATTATGGTTGCGATTACTATCACAACATTAAATGCCTAAAGATTTCAAGTCTAGATTGCAATACAAATATTTGGATAATAAATTGTATTAAAACTTTTTAAGTGAGCACACTATCAAATCAGTCAATCAATCAATTATTAGATAAATTAAATCTGAACTTCTGATTACAATCATACCATTACAATCAGTTAAAATTGAATGTGATTTTCTATTTTAGATTCAAGAATGAGACAAAATAAAGAATCGATAACTTGTATTATAGACATACTCGGACTCTTTTAAAAGACAAATAACTAGTGAATGCATTCATTCACAATTTGGCGAAATTTTTCTAAGAATAACAAATAAATATGTAATACAGTATCAAATCACACAATCTCTCAGTGTTTTAGATTTTAGTAGTGGTACTTCCAATATCTTCTACAGTATAAATACACAGTATATGCAACGAAAGCTGTAAATTCCTTTTGCATTTCTACAAAATCCGTTTCTCATTCCCTGAACGCACTGCAATCCATTTTTTAGAAGAAAATATGGCATAAAATATAAATATTCACATTCGCTGCATAAATATATATAGTGGAGACTACTATAAGAACTGTTGAGAATATTTACATGCGTATGATATTTGTGCGATTGCTTGTAGGCAACAAACATTTAAACATAATCCAATACTTGAAAAAAGAAAGCAAAGCTTCAGATGCTCTACAGTCTATAGTTGATAATGTTATCCTTAATGGTACTGAAATATCTATATACATAAGGGTATATCAGGTTCAATCAGTTATTTTGTGCGACAACTTATTGGCGAAAAGAATTTCTTATCTGTAGTATTGATCATTCAAATGAAGCAGTTTTATAGCATAAGTTAGTAGTACTCGAGTCGAAATCGCACAAATCCACATTTGGGATGCGACTCACTTTATAAAAGATACAGAGCAAACATTTGAGAGGTTGAGAATTACAAGTGCGAGTCAGACACTGAATTGCGAGAGAGGGAGAGAGACAGACAGACAGACAGAAGTAAAACGGCCAAAACTAAACATATATAGATATATAGCCTGAAAATAAAGTAAAATATATACACAGAGAATGTATCTATACTTTAGGAATGCTAAGCGACTACTAGTAAGCTTACATAAATAAAGATACATTAGTGTAAGGAATGACTATCTCCTATTTCGCCTAAACATCTTCATGTATATGAGAATAAAGCCACAGATTTTCAAAATGTACTGTGAATACAAACCAGGATTTAATCAAATGAAACAATCCTCGAGATTGAATGAGTTGGAGTGATAAACTACAAATTAAACAAATAAATTTGAAAAATCTTTTTAAACTAAACGAGAAATTTATGAGCAAAAAAGCGAATTGAAAGATGCTCAGCTACTGTACAGTACAATCAAATACAAAAACAGTGCATTACTATTCTAAGGATTTAAGTTTTTGCTGGTATTAGCGCAAAATGGACACATTCATATCCATATATATCCATATAATAAAGACAATACAGACAAACAAAACAAAAAGAAAAAGATAAAGCAGCTTTCACTCAAATTTTAATCCAATGATGACTTGGTTTTATCCAAAACATTAGACAAACGAAAAGCATATTCTAAAAATGTATATGTTATGCTATTTTGATTCCTTACTACTGTATATCAAGTGGACATTTTTGATATTTGATGCACTTTAAGGGTAAGTATAAGACAGGATGAAAATATTAGATCGAGTGACCCCAATAGCTAGTGCAAAAGATTTTACTTCATTTCTTCATATAAAGGTCACTTCATTATAAATTATATGACAACACAATATCAATAATAAAAAGTAAATAAATCAATTATTAACATAAATACAGGTGTTTTTCATTTTAAATCTTTATAAAAAGATCTAACGATAAACTAACACTAAATTTTTAAAAATTATTAACATCAAATTATACAAGTATTTTAAATTTTCGATATTTATTATAATTTAAATAAAGAAAATAGTGATACTTCAAATATGAAGTTCAAATTATCAAAAATAAGTGGTCGCCAAAGATAAGAGTTTTTTTGAAAGGCAAATCATGTTCATAATGCAGTCACTATAATGTAAGTTATTTCAGATGTATTTAGCTTACGATTTCTACAATCTGTTGTCTCACTAAATCCTCTAAATATTCAAACTTATAGACATTTTATAATATAAACATTTTTATTTGTGTTACACAAACACAAAAACACAATTTGAAATACTCACTAATCTTAAAATTGGAATTTTTTATGTTGACCAATGATTCATTAGTAATCATATTATAGATAATAAATACAATTATAAATGAATATTAAATTAAAGTAATAAATTATAACTGAGTTTAAATTCAAATAATGTTTTAATCGATTAAAATCTTTATAACCACTCATATGACAACTTATTTTATCAATTTATGCAAATCTTAGTACTTGAAAAATTCATAGTAATATCCTATTTGATAGATGTGCGGCTCTACCCAAACCGAGGTTTCAACATAGGATACCCGCTCTAATTATTGAATGAAATTCTATACTTAAGATTAAATTGTAGAAAAATTTTCAAAGTTATGAATTTAAATTCAAATAGTTATTGCAAACTTTTTGAATAATATGCATTTAAATGTCATTTGTATTGTGTTAAATTAAAATCAAATGATCACATTTTGCCAAAATACAAGTGATAATTAAATAGAATGACATTTTAATGTTTAGTCAAGTAGATTAAGCCATCAAAATATTAAAATTTTCTAAATATTTGATCCTAAGGAAAGAACAGACTTTGTATTGATTTTGATAATAACAATAAGTTTGAATTTTAAAAAGTTTCAAATAACTTAAGTTCTTTTAATTTTTTTATTTCACAACTTTTCAATATTTGATGCACAATAAAAAATAATTTAATAAATTTTATTGTTAGTTTTAATCAAAATATATGATTGTTTTATTATGACTTTACAATATTTAAAAATTACAATTGCGGTTAACCCAGGGATCTGTACGGTTCAACTAAATTTAAGTTTTCGACATCTATATTTTGCTTGTTATTTCTTAAGTTTGTTTTTATCAAATAATCATAAAAACAAAAACATAATGTGATAAACAAGAGTTTAATCAATTTTTTTAGTAGAGTTATGACTTTCTGAACATTCAAATATGGTTTTAGGGTCTAAACGCTAATCAAAATTTAGGCGCATTAAAGTCTAAGCTAAAAACTGAAGAAATTGTAGAGAAGGTCAAAAAATTAAGCGATTAATTCAAATTCTACTTTTAATAAATTTATTGGAGAGAATTAATGGACAATTTGATCACAAAAAGGAAATGCTAGTATATTATAAGAGAACACATTAAATCATTTTAAATATAATAAAACATTTAAAATTCATTTTTATCAAAACTGTTGACTTATTAGAAAGTAATGGCTAGCATTGCGATAAATTCACTTTAATACTACAGCTACTTCATTATTCTGATATTATTGATATATTATTATATTGTATTGAAAAATTATTGTGTAATCTTAAAAGTTTTATTATTGAAATCTTAAAATAATAGTTTTTTCTTTTAGAATTACAAAAATGTACAAAAGCATGTAAAGGCAATTATAGGCAATTATAGGCATCTATAGATATTTAAAAGGGTTATTTTGATCTAATTTGAACTTCACGTTCAGATTAAATTAAATGAACAAAAAGGAAGAAAGGAAATGTCCGCAAAATCTTTAATTGTTATCATATTTTATAGCATAATTAGCATTTATTCATGAAAAAAATAAATTTATCAATTTTTTTGTTTATTCTGAAGATAAGGTTAGGCTGAAGTGATTATTTTCAATTATTAAACTTGATTAATGAAAGAAGTTTTAAAGATATTTTGCAACATATAATAATGGAATTTTTAAAAATTGAAGTTCACTCTAAACTAAATTATTGTGAAGCACTATTAACAATATTAAGGCTAACAGTAATTTTCAATATAAAGTTATTAAACAAAAATATTATCTAAAATAAAGATTTTTAAATAATGAAATATTGCACATTTTTTAATACATCATATAATTTATAATGTACTCTATAATGTATATGTGACAGCACAAAGTGAGACCAATAATTTATACTGAAAAGTTTGGTCATTAAAAAATTATTCTCCTAAATTGCCAGCAAAGTAACAATTTGAGCATATATAAGCTCTATGTGTGTAACACTGACCAATATTTTTGTAATGTATCAAATCGGAAGCCCTGCTTTCGTCACTAGACATGTAGGAGACTTACATAAAGCTAAACCCACAATAATGAGAATCGTAGAGCAAAATAAGAATTGACACATAAAGATACTCTACAAATATTCTTATAATTTGCTTTAGATTACAAAACTTTTTTTTGGAACTAAAGATTAATTTTAATTAATTGATTGCATGTTTTGTAAAGTACATGAATTACAGACAAAATAGCAGAGTTTTATATAAATATTTTAAAAATTACTGAAATACGATTTCTAGAAAACTATAAAATGAAAATATTTAACGGAGAATAAAATGATTACAGGCGGGGGAGAAGAGAGAGAAAACGAGAGCGATTTTGAGAGAAAAAAGAGATGTAGGAACAGAAGCATTATAGCTTCCAATCATTATTTTTGAAAATCAAACGGACTCTAGTTTAAGGTTAATGACCCCAAACTGTGGTCCCCTCTCAATGCATCTCAAAAGAGATTTGTCATTAAAATAGCTAAAAATTATTCAAAAAATTGAAATTTATTAAATATATTGTCTGTAACATATTTCCGAATAATAAAGCAATACTTCAATTCTTTTAAGACTTAAGGAATCTTCTGATGATTCATTCTTCTTAAGAATTATCGGACTTCTTGAAGTAGGAGTGCATTGAATTTGTTTCTCTGATTAGTTAAAAGAATTCTTATAAAGAATGTATTTGCAAATTGAGAGTCTAAAGGAAACTAAAGTTTTGTTATCTTTATTTTATTGAATAAAAAGTAAAAATATTGATTAAACATTGAATGATAAGTCATGAATGTTAACAACTCCACAGAGAAATAATGATTTTAATGTTTACTCAGTATATTATTAACTATGATTTCGTGATGACTCTTATGGTTTATTTTATTCAGCAATTAATATATTATTATTTTCTTAGTTATGATATGGAAATGTTAACTATCATTAAGAACGAACCTGAAGTTTAGTATTTTCGAAACTAAACCTGAATAAGAGTCTGAGCACTAGAGAGCTATAAAAGCCTTTCTCTCTTAAATATCATTTTAACATTTCTGTAGCGAAGTATTAAAAAGAAAGTCATTTTTGCCTAAATATCACGTAATATTTTTATTGCAGTGATTTTAATATAACACTATTATACTGACCAGCAATAAAAAAGTTCTCTATTTTGAAGCCAAAAGGAATAAGTTTATAGCAATATTCATATTCAATTCAGCGTAAACATGAATGTTAGAGTAGACGAAGAGTAAAAAGTTTAAAAAAAGTTATACATCGTATGCATCAACGAATACTATAGGAAATATAGTAGTAGTAGTATTAGTAATAAAAAAGGAATACATAATGCACGCAAAGATGGAAATTCATTTTCAATAACATTTACCTTTGAATAAAGTAATAATATTGGATGTGTTGTGTGCGAGATTGGATTGGATTGTATGGATTGTACGCAAGAGATGTGGGGATAAAATAGAGAGAAAATAAAAAATAAATATATTGCATGAACGCTAGCTTTTAAAGTGAGGGGAGTCTGAGTCTAGAAAGAAATGAAAATAGCCGAATGCATGTATGCATGTATTACAGCTCATGAATTGGTTCTAGACTTCATGCTGTTATACCAAACGGACAATTCAAGTATAATATGCAAAGATATGGTGATCGAAATGGTAGAGAAATGTGCGAATGCCCGCATCTCACAGGGAATATAAGTAAATTCCACGCGAGCCCTCAAATGATGGAAATTCGCCAACATTTACATTTACACTGAGAAAGTAGTATAATATTAAAAGAGGCACAAAAAATAAGAAAAGGCAAAAAGTAGGAAAAAATATTAGCAAATCAAATGTACAGTTGAGTCTCGTTATGTTAAACATATTTCATATTTGATATATAATTGAAAATTAGTGTAATTCACAAGACTGAAAAATTGTTCAACAAAGATATTAATCCATTTTTTTCATCAAACGTTTCTATTTATATTTTGGCAAACTTTAGAAATTTTAATCAATTAATATTGAATATAATTAAGAAAAAACATTAATTAAAAGTTTGGAAAAAACTTTATGCAACTAATTGAATGGTTGACATATTGAGAGCATTACACGCTTATAACGTATTTATGCTAAAATATAAATACGATCTCAAACAAAAAGCATTAGTATAAGAAGTGGACACAGAAAAGTACAAGTCCTTCATGTATTAAAAAAAATCAGATTCTTAGTAAATAATTACTTTTCTGTGAAACCAATAAACCATACAAACCATTAATCATTTATTATAAGACAGCGCTTAAAAAATCAGTACCGAATATGTTATAACTTATACTATAGGAGTAAGTAATGGCAATAATGCAAATAATATATTATCATTGAATGAAAATATGGCACTAAACATATTAGATTTAGTGATGCATCCAAATAAATAATGATTTTGGCTCACAAGAAGTTAAAGTGATTTTCGAAAGGAAGCCATTTAGTGATGATCGCATATATGAATGAATAACTAGATTTTCGGCAATACATTCATATATCTTATAACATAAAAGTGAGACATAAATGTATTCCTATGAATTCCAATTGAGGCCCAAATCAAATAATACTTCATTCACCAGTAATGACAATCATATACGCGAACACATTACGTAGTATTTTATTCGGAAAATTAATGCATTCATCTAAGTCTTGATTTTAATAAATTAATTCTCAATTTAGTTTTCATGAATTTAAAATAAATTTGGAAACAAATAATAAAGAATTACAATAAAAAAAATAATAATAGAAAAATAGAATAGTTGAAGTTCTCTCTACAGCTCTACAGTTCAGACAATTTTTCATATTATTCATTCGAAGCATTCATATTTTCCAAAAAAATCTATTTCTTTCATCTAATGCATCATATTTTCAGTGAATTTAATAATATGAATATGAAAGGCTGACTAGAGTATTATCATATAATCCATTGGCATGCGATGGACTAAACATGCAAAACACTTTTGATGGCACAAAGTTTGGGATGCAATATAAGTAATTCGTATACATTCCTTTCACATGCAGAACATGTCTTCGATGGCATCCGCATGACAACAACATAAATGGTGCGATGCCAGTACTGGCCATTGCTTGTTATAGCGATGCAAGAGATGGAAAATGCATATGAGGGACATTGCTTTGCATAGCATTTCTATAGTGAGCACAACATTCACAATAGAATAAAGATGAAAATCGTTTGCAAGAAAGTGCATCACTTCTCTATTCAGAAAGTGCTCATTATAATAGAAGTTGAATCTTGTTTGCATCGATGACCAATTTCATAGCACTGCTATATATTTAAGTTATATCTTATCCGATGCTAGACTTTAATACTTTTCTCTATGCAGCAAATAAAGCGACTGAATAGTGACATCAATCAATATTCAAGTGCATATAATATCGATATTAGGAGTCTGTCTCTATGCTTATAACAAGCATTTTGGTCTTTCAAAATCAATGGAAAAATGTTGAAAAATTTCTTAAATTTTTTCACTTTTCGAATAATTGTTCTCATACTTTCACAGACTCTTATTTGTTGTACAGTACAGTATCAGAAATTTTGTTTTGATATAATGAATATTTTTAATATTATTTTTATTCATAATTAGTTAATATATCTTTACAATTAGCAAAACAAATAAATAAGATGAGAAAAATAGGCCTTTTTATGAATTAATTTTATTAATAAAATTGAAATTGATTTTATATTAAAATTTGATATATTCATTGATCTCATATAAAAAACATGATCTAACATTAGAGTAGAAAATATAGTTTCAATGAATAAACTTAACTACAGTGAAATTAAATTGATTTAAAATCATCTTAAAATAGGCAAAATTGGATTCTTTCGGAAAAATACATATATTCCTTTTTATCTGTTAGCATCAGTGCATTATATTTGGTCTCATGTCTCATTACAACTATCTCTACTCCCACTGTCTGAAAACTTTTTTACCTTATTTTATGTACACAGAATAGTATATATTGTAAGTAATATATATTGAATGCATAAATAGATATTACAGTCTCAGTTCTGCTTAATCTCGCTTTGCATTTGCAAATCCCCAGTGGACGCAAAGTGGAAAAGACGAGGGCTAAAGATGAGACGAGATTCAGTTGAGAAGAGAGAATAGAAGAGAATGGGAGAGACACAGAATCAGAAGCAAGTTTAAGTCCACATCCGTAAAGCGCGGAAATGTTTAATAGCGAAAAGTGGATCGCATGTGGTATTGCAATGAGATGCATAACTATTCTAAATATTAATCTCTATTATTATTAAACTAGACTAGACTTTTATCCCACTACAATGTTTTGGATTATTTTTTTATTTTAATACTAAATATACTTCAATATCTGATTAGACAATTAAACTAATGAGAAAAATAAAACTGTAAATACCTACGTTCAAATAATTACATTTTTCAGGGGTTTTCTAAACATTGACAAACTACGCATCAATTGATAAAATGTAGACAGAGTTCTAAACCGGTTTGGGTACAGTTTTATAGCAGACACCCGATATATTCTGTCTAATAGTGAGCTTCAAAGTCCCTAAACAATGTTACCGGTGGTTTGCATAAATGCACATTAGAGACTATTGTTTTCGGGGGTTTTCCAAACATTGAAATCTTAAGTGTCTCTTGGATAAATCCAACCTCAAGTATTCAACCTCAATGTGACTTATATGTTAAGATGCTCAAAGATGAGAAGCTAACTCAAAGCATAGCTCTCAATGAATCAAACTAACCAAAGCTGCTAATCAAACATAAATTCAAAAATAAAAATTGATTAATAATTAAAAAATTTAGTTTAGTAAGTTTAGCTTGGCTAAAGGTTAACTCTACACATGATACTAAATGATATAAAAAGGGTACATTTTCTGTAATTTTCGGAATAAACATTTTAAAATTTAGATTCTTCTTTGTAGGGGTTATTGCTTGAATTTGAGTTCATAACGGGACTTATCAATCACCCTATACAAACACCAGACTATCAAATATTCTATAATTTTATGATTTCAATAACTATATAAATATACATTTTATTATTTCTGTAATAAATAGCTTAAATAAATATTTTTATTTCAAATAATATCGATGTTATTCGTTATAAAAATGAAAATAAATTCTTTAATTGATTACTTTATAAGTAAAGCATTACTGAAGTAAAGTAGTATTATTTTTTTATAGAATTTCTCATTCTTTTATAAATAGCCAACACAATTGACACAATTGTATTTTATATTTTTTATTAAGTTTTTTAACTGAGATTTAAATTTGATTATGACTTCAATATGAACCTCTCGTGAGTCAACTTTTTCTAAATGATGCTCATAAGCTCATAATATAGCTTAAGATTTGAATTTTTAAAAATTATATTATAAACGCTTTTGACATTTATTTTCATTTCAATTGATATGAATGGACATAAAATAAATTCTAATAAACTTCTAAAATAAATTCTACCATAAAAACTTGTATTATTGCATATGTTGAATATAAGTGAAATATAAAGTAACTTTAGGAAAATGAAAATACATTGCGAATTCACTTTTTCCACATTTTAAAAATCAAATTTCAAGCTTTTATAAAATATTAGAAAAGGTGTCGCAAAATTTTATTCAAAACATAAATATACATTATTACTAAATGCCACTTTGCTTTTGCTATTTTCTTAGTACAGTATTTCCTTTTTTGTACGCCTTCAAGGTATAAAATATTGGATAACATATTCGGACATCAACTTATCACAATTCTCATCGCAATGTCAGCAAAGCAACAATGAGTAGAAAAGTTTTGAATCGCATCCAAAGTATTTTTTCGTTTGCGTTCACCAATTCTGATGCCTTTAAGGTGAAAAGACACTTACTTTGGTCAAAATGAAAGCTATTCTTTTGTTTTCGCTCAGCTCTCTTCTCATTCATAGTAAAGTAGTGAAATACAATGGAATATTCAATACATTCGGGAAAGGTATATACAGCCTCCTATCGATATTATAACATTTTTCCGCTTTGTCCTTACTTTGCTATTATTAACATAAACTCAACTTTAATTTTATTTTTAATATTCAGTCTAAAACTAGAACCAAAATAAAGAACAATTTTTTAATTTTTGTTCAAAGGAAAGTTTAAGCAGAAAATGACACAATATTTATGTGAAAATTCATGAATTTTTTGAGCTCAACTTAACCGAAATATCCTCTATAAACTGTATAAATGCATATCGTCTGAATACTTGGACACAGCAATAGGAACTTTTTTGAGTGTAAAGTTGTGAACATAAAAAAATATATGGACGAACTGTTGAGCCCAAGAGACGAAGATTGCAATGCTTTCAACTTTTTAAGTGCAAAAGAGTGCAAAAGATGTTGTACTATAGTGAAAGTTATGATGTGAAGAAAAATGTGTGAATATATTTGATAAGTGACTTCTACGCAAATTCATACAATGTTTTTCTTGTATAATATAAAGCAGATATTTGTTATTATAATTAAGTTATCATATACTTTATATGCCATTTAGTAATCGCCTATTCATGAATTGGGAAAAGTAGTTGTCAACTAAATAACTGACATTCAAGTTCTCTGTAGTTGACAATGATATTAGTCACATGTGAATATGTAATTCTCATGCAATTGAAGCTTAGATACAGTTAAAATAATTAAAACAATTACTTAATAAAACTTATTTCCTAGTAAACGAAAAACACGAAAAATTCCCCTTTCATTGGAATCAATTTTGATAAAACTTATGATATACTTAAGAATTTGATAAGTAATGGATTGAACATGCGATGTAAATGCGATGTAAATGCGATGTAAATGCGGTGTAAATGCGATGTAAATGAGAATAAAAAACAAATATTTATTAGTTTACCTGAAGGAGTGATTCGCTGCAGATAAGAAAACTTATTTTCATCATTTTCAGAATAAAGCGACAATTTTCCATTGAATATAGTGTTATTCTGTTCATTCCCAAGCAATTTGAATGGTGTTGACGAGAAATCACTGACGGGCCACGAGAATGGACCTGATATGCCAGTGTTGGGTCGAGCGCCCAATTTGCTCGCCCATAACAATGGCAGTAATGAATTAGTATTTACATTAACGCTGTCCATGTCTTGAGTCGAGGTCAATACCACTATAGTTATTGCACTGAAGTCAAGTCAAACTACTGTAAGTCAAATGATAAAGTCAATGGCAAATTAAAGTCTATTTTGTTCATTACGTTCACACAAATGGACGATAACATAAAAAATCATTAACAAGTTTCGGTCAGTGCATCTTCACCAGAGATATATATTGTAAAATTTGCCATCAATTGTCATCAGCGATGCATTAGATCATCAACACTCTTAAATGATAATCAGTCGCCTAAAATCAATTATGATAGAAGAGGTAGAGAGTCTCAGTTTTTATCACTTTAATTGACACCGGAATAAATTTTTATAAAGATATATATTAAAAAAAACTTTTTGAAACTTTTAAACAAACAAATTTAATATTATTGCACTCCAAGAAAATCTCAGAAACCCACACAAGTATGTATTTTACGAAATTTATATTAATTGCACACAAACCATAAGGTTTATCTTTATTTCTAATTTGCTCTTAAGGGTTGTCTATTCAACTACTAACTTGTCATTCAATTTATAAATTAATAACGTTCAATATATTTACCCGTCGCGAATAAATAGTTATTTTAATATTAGGAACTTTATTACCAGCCGTTAATTCGGAAAAAATTCCGAAAGTAATTTAGGAACTATTGAATTGCTTTAAGGCATTGAATTAATTGAGGTAGTAATCAATTCTGTAAACAATTACTTTTGACGAATTACAACAGTTTTACAATCTTTTTACTACATTTCTTTAGTAAAACTTCACAAATTCAAAAATTGAGAAATACATCTTTTTGTAAATGCAGTATTAAATGCTATACAACATAGAAGCGTGCGTTCAAATTATTAACATTAAATGTAAAGTCCTTTGCATACCATTCGGTCAATGAATGGTAGTATATGGCAGTTGAAAAGAGAGACAGACCGAAAGAAGTTGAGACTGAGATG